>CM036254.1:0-20000 GCA_020698575.1 Bostrychus sinensis
AACGAAACACAGAGACAAACTGAGCGACGAAACACAGAGGAGACAAACTGAGCGACGAAACACAGAGGGGAGACAAACTGAGCGACAAAACACAGAGGAGACAAACTGAGCGACAAAACACAGAGAGGACACAAACTGAGCGACGAAACAGAGAGGACACAACTGAGCAACGAAACACAGAGACAAACTGAGCGACGAAACACAGAGGAGACAAACTGAGCGACGAAACGCAGAGAGGAGACAAACTGAGCGACGAAACAGAGACAAACTGAGCGCCGAAACACAGAGAGGACACAAACTGAGCGTCGAAACACAGAGGACACAAACTGAGCAACGAAACAGAGAGGACACAAACTGAGCAACGAAACACAGAGAGGACACAAACTGAGCAACGAAACACAGAGACAAACTGAGCGACGAAACACAGGAGACAAACTGAGCGACGAAACACAGAGGGGAGACAAACTGAGCGACAAAACACAGAGGAGACAAACTGAGCGACAAAACACAGAGAGGACACAAACTGAGCGACGAAACACAGAGGACACAAACTGAGCGACGAAACAGAGACAAACTGAGCGACAAAACAGACAAACTGAGCGACGAAACAGAGACAAACTGAGCGACAAAACACGGAGAGGAGACAAACTGAGCGACGAAACAGAGAGGACACAAACTGAGCGACGAAACACAGAGGACACAAACTGAGCGACGAAACACAGAGGACACAAATTGAGTGACAAAACACAGAGAGGACACAAACTGAGCGACGAAACACAGAGAGGACACAAATTGAGTGACGAAACACAGAGGACACAAACTGAGCGACGAAACACAGAGGAGACAAACTGAGTGACGAAACACAGAGGACACAAACTGAGCGACGAAACACAGAGGACACAAACTGAGCGACGAAACAGAGGACACAAACTGAGCGACGAAACAGAGGACAAAAACTGAGCGACGAAACACAGAGGACACAAACTGAGCGACGAAACACAGGACAAAAATTGAGTGACGAAACACAGAGGAGACAAACTGAGCGACAAAACACGGAGAGGAGACAAACTGAGCGATGAAACAGAGAGGACACAAACTGAGCGACGAAACACAGAGAGGACACAAATTGAGTGACGAAACACAGAGAGGACACAAACTGAGCGACGAAACACAGAGGACACAAATTGAGTGACGAAACACAGAGGACAAAAACTGAGTGACGAAACACAGAGGACACAAACTGAGCGACGAAACACAGAGGACACAAACTGAGCGACAAAACAGACAAACTGAGCGACGAAACAGAGACAAACTGAGCGACAAAACACGGAGAGGAGACAAACTGAGCGATGAAACAGAGAGGACACAAACTGAGCGACGAAACAGAGGAGACAAACTGAGCGACGAAACACAGAGGAGACAAACTGAGCGACGAAACACAGAGGAGACAAACTGAGCGACGAAACACAGAGAGGAGACAAACTGAGCGACGAAACACAGAGAGGACACAAACTGAGCGACGAAACACAGAGAGGACACAAACTGAGCGACGAAACACAGAGAGGACACAAACTGAGCGACGAAACACAGAGAGGACACAAACTGAGCGACGAAACACAGAGAGGACACAAACTGAGCGACGAAACACAGAGGACACAAACTGAGCGACGAAACACAGAGAGGACACAAACTGAGCGACGAAACACAGAGGACACAAACTGAGCGACGAAACACAGAGGAGACAAACTGAGCGACGAAACACAGAGGAGACAAACTGAGCGACGAAACACAGAGGAGACAAACTGAGCGACGAAACACAGAGAGGACACAAACTGAGCGACGAAACACAGAGAGGACACAAACTGAGCGACGAAACACAGAGAGGACACAAACTGAGCGACGAAACACAGAGAGGACACAAACTGAGCGACAAAACACAGAGAGGACACAAACTGAGCGACGAAACACAGAGAGGACACAAACTGAGCGACGAAACACAGAGGACACAAACTGAGCGACGAAACACAGAGAGGACACAAACTGAGCGACGAAACACAGAGGACACAAACTGAGCGACGAAACACAGAGGAGACAAACTGAGCGACGAAACACAGAGGAGACAAACTGAGCGACGAAACACAGAGGACACAAACTGAGCGACGAAACACAGAGGACACAAACTGAGCGACAAAACACAGAGACAAACTGAGCAACGAAACACAGAGGACACAAACTGAGCGACGAAACACAGAGACAAACTGAGCGACGAAACACAGAGACAAACTGAGCGACGAAACACAGAGAGGACACAAACTGAGCGACGAAACACAGAGGACACAAACTGAGCGACGAAACACAGAGGACACAAACTGAGCGACGAAACACAGAGGAGACAAACTGAGCGACGAAACACAGAGGACACAAACTGAGAGACGAAACACAGAGAGGACACAAACTGAGCAACAAAACACAGAGAGGACACAAACTGAGCAACGAAACACAGAGAGGACACAAACTGAGCAACGAAACACAGAGACAAACTGAGCGACGAAACACAGAGGAGACAAACTGAGCGACGAAACACAGAGGGGAGACAAACTGAGCGACAAAACACAGAGGAGACAAACTGAGCGACAAAACACAGAGAGGACACAAACTGAGCGACGAAACAGAGAGGACACAAACTGAGCAACGAAACACAGAGACAAACTGAGCGACGAAACACAGAGGAGACAAACTGAGCGACGAAACGCAGAGAGGAGACAAACTGAGCGACGAAACAGAGACAAACTGAGCGCCGAAACACAGAGAGGACACAAACTGAGCGTCGAAACACAGAGGACACAAACTGAGCAACGAAACAGAGAGGACACAAACTGAGCAACGAAACACAGAGAGGACACAAACTGAGCAACGAAACACAGAGACAAACTGAGCGACGAAACACAGGAGACAAACTGAGCGACGAAACACAGAGGGGAGACAAACTGAGCGACAAAACACAGAGGAGACAAACTGAGCGACAAAACACAGAGAGGACACAAACTGAGCGACGAAACACAGAGGACACAAACTGAGCGACGAAACAGAGACAAACTGAGCGACAAAACAGACAAACTGAGCGACGAAACAGAGACAAACTGAGCGACAAAACACGGAGAGGAGACAAACTGAGCGACGAAACAGAGAGGACACAAACTGAGCGACGAAACACAGAGGACACAAACTGAGCGACGAAACACAGAGGACACAAATTGAGTGACAAAACACAGAGAGGACACAAACTGAGCGACGAAACACAGAGAGGACACAAATTGAGTGACGAAACACAGAGGACACAAACTGAGCGACGAAACACAGAGGAGACAAACTGAGTGACGAAACACAGAGGACACAAACTGAGCGACGAAACACAGAGGACACAAACTGAGCGACGAAACAGAGGACACAAACTGAGCGACGAAACAGAGGACAAAAACTGAGCGACGAAACACAGAGGACACAAACTGAGCGACGAAACACAGGACAAAAATTGAGTGACGAAACACAGAGGAGACAAACTGAGCGACAAAACACGGAGAGGAGACAAACTGAGCGATGAAACAGAGAGGACACAAACTGAGCGACGAAACACAGAGAGGACACAAATTGAGTGACGAAACACAGAGAGGACACAAACTGAGCGACGAAACACAGAGGACACAAATTGAGTGACGAAACACAGAGGACAAAAACTGAGTGACGAAACACAGAGGACACAAACTGAGCGACGAAACACAGAGGACACAAACTGAGCGACAAAACAGACAAACTGAGCGACGAAACAGAGACAAACTGAGCGACAAAACACGGAGAGGAGACAAACTGAGCGATGAAACAGAGAGGACACAAACTGAGCGACGAAACACAGAGGACACAAACTGAGCGACGAAACACAGAGGACACAAACTGAGCGACGAAACACAGAGGACACAAACTGAGCGACGAAACACAGAGAGGACACAAATTGAGCGACGAAACACAGAGAGGACACAAACTGAGCGACGAAACACAGAGAGGACACAAATTGAGCGACGAAACAGAGGACACAAACTGAGCGACGAAACACAGAGGACACAAACTGAGCGACGAAACACAGATGACACAAACTGAGCGACGAAACAGAGGACACAAACTGAGCGACGAAACACAGAGACAAACTGAGCGACAAAACACGGAGAGGATACAAACTGAGCGATGAAACAGAGAGGACACAAACTGAGCGACGAAACACAGAGAGGACACAAATTGAGTGACGAAACACAGAGAGGACACAAACTGAGCGACGAAACACAGAGGACACAAATTGAGTGACGAAACACAGAGAGGACACAAACTGAGCGACGAAACACAGAGGACACAAACTGAGCGACGAAACACAGAGGACACAAACTGAGCGACGAAACACAGAGACAAACTGAGCGACAAAACAGAGACAAACGGAGCGACAAAACACGGAGACAAACTGAGCGATGAAACACAGAGAGGACACAAACTGAGCGACGAAACAGAGGACACAAACTGAGCGACGAAACACAGAGGACACAAACTGAGCGACGAAACAGAGAGGAGACAAACTGAGCGACGAAACAGAGGACACAAACTGAGCGACGAAACACAGAGGACACAAACTGAGCGATGAAACACAGAGAGGACACAAACTGAGCGACGAAACAGAGGACACAAACTGAGCGACGAAACACAGAGGACACAAACTGAGCGACGAAACAGAGAGGAGACAAACTGAGCGACGAAACACAGAGAGGACACAAACTGAGCGACGAAACACAGTCAGACAAACTGAGCACTGAATCCCTAAGAGAAGAGTCAGACAAATGAAGCAGAACGGAGCAGAGCTGGAGGAGCAGACAAACAAGATTCATGCTTTATACAAAAGTTTTCATTAAAACTGAAAATGAACATGATGAAAATCAGGTGATCACAAAATGAAAGCTTGACACAAAATGGCTGCCGTCATGACATGATGTTTGGTTAGTCTGAGTTGATCAGAACAGTCACAGTCTGACAAACATTTTCAAATCACTGCGTTTTCCATTTCATTACACGTTTGGTGACAGAATTAAACGAACAGAAGCAGAAATAAAGTCATGCGATGGATCTGATGGATGTTAGACACAAAATGGCCGCCGTCATGCATGGATCGTTCAGATTTTGTAGGATTAGTGGAGGATCATCAGGAGCTAATGTTAAGTTTCAGCTCTACGTTCATATTTCTCAGAGTGAGACGAACCATGCAGCGGGTTAGACACAAAATGGCGGCCGTCACGCGCCGGTGCTTCGGTTAGTCTGCGCCGGGGTTAGTTCGGCTGCAGTTTCTGGCTCAGACCTGCAGGCGTCGCCGTCCTCCCGCTCCAGCCGCCTCACCAGCGCCTCCATGTGGACGAGCTTGGCCTCCGACTCCGCCCTCAGCCGCTCCAGCTCTGCGTTCTTGCGGTTGAGCTGCCGCCGCAGCTCCAGGACGAGGTCGGCCGTCCCGTTCAGCTGCGCGCTCAGGTCGCCCAGGTGCTCCCGCAGCTCCCGGATCTCCTCCTCCATCTCCACGATCTGCGCCGACAGCTGGTCCGCCAGACGCATGTAGCCGCCGTTCTCCAGAGACAGGCGGGACGCGTCCTGCCGCTGCTCCTCCAGAGTCTGCTCCAGCTCAGGACGCCCTGCTCCTCTCTCGCTCCACACTGTTCTGCAGCTCCTGGATCGCCGCCGCCTCCTGCTCCAGAGCCTCCTGCAGCTCCTCCTCGGTGTCTCTTCTTTGCAGAACCTCCATCTTCTGCTGCTCTACGCTCGTCCTAAGCTCAGAGACTTTTCTTCGTTCCTCTTCCAAATTCGCCTGTGCCTGTCCCGCAGCGGTTCTCTCCTGCTTCAGTTCAGCCTCTCGCTTCTCCCCGTCCTCCTTCAGCCTCTGCGCCTCCTCCTCCGTCTCGCGCCTGAGCGTCCTCTCCTCGTCCAGCTCCACCTGCAGCGTGTCCACCGCCATGGCCTGGTCCTTCAGGTCCTGGATCAGCCGGTCCCGGTCCGTCCTCAGAGACTCCAGTTCGGCGCAGATGGAGTCCACCTCCCGTGAACTCTGCGCCTCACCGCGGATCTTCTCCAGGAGCTCGTCCCGTTTGTCCCGGACCTCCTGCAGCTCCGTCTCCGCCGCGTTCTTCTCCTCCGTGAGGCGGCGGTTTAAAACCTCGTGAGACTCTAAAAACACGATGCTTTCCTGTATCTGCGCACAGGCCTCCTCCAGACGAGCCTCGAGGTCAGAACAGCGCGACCTCCACGCCTTCACCTCCTCCTCCAGCCGCTCGCAGTGCCCTCTGACCTCCTCTGAGCTCTCCTCTGATTGGCTGCTGACCTTCTGCAGTTCTTTAATCTCGCTGTCGAGTTTTGTCTCATTTTTCTGATGGTTTTTGACTCGTTCCTCCAACTCGCTGCAGCGTTTGCGAGCCTCCTCTAAACTCTGCTCTGATTGGACGATCCTCTTCTCCTGCTTTTTCACCTCCTCTTCTAATTGGCCGCTGTAATGTTTGGCCTCCTCTAAGCTCTTCTCTGATTGGTTCAACCGCTCGATGACTTGCTGTAAGGCGGTTTCTGATTGGAGCAGAGTTTTACGCAGGTGTTGTAGCTCCTCCTCCTGTTGGCCGCTGTCCTCCCGGAGCCGCGCCTCCTGCCGGTGCCACGCCTGGAGCCGTTTTTCCCACGATGCCCTCTGCTCCTGCTCCCGCCGCCGCGCCAGACTGAGCTGATGCAGGAGGCTGCGCTGCGTTTCTCCGAAGCAGAGTTTCATGGACGACAGCTGCTCCTCGGCCTCAGACCTGCTCACAGCCACAGACGCTTTCAGGACCAGGAAAAACCAGGTCTGACTGGGTTTGAGACCGAGTACTAGGCCTGGGACTGGTTTCACAGGAAACCATGGCATTAAAATCACAGTTTCTCTTTAACCTGTCTTAGCTGTAACAGCGCCAACAGTTCTGGCTGTTTCTGAGTGGACTGGCTGGACCAGGACTATGGTCCTGTTCTGAGTGGTTCTAAGTTAGGCTGAGCACTTTGAATTAAGGGTGCTCCGCTCGATCGGCTGCGGTCAATGATCGGCCGATCATGGCTAACAACAGAGTGATCGGTGATTGGTAAAATGGGCCGATCAAATTACAAACAAGCAAGGCTCTCATATTTCCTGTCCTGCAGCTCCGGTTTGATTAAACAGCAGTGGTGTTATTCTAGCAGTGTTTTTAAGTTAAGCCCTGGTTATAACAAACACAAACCTGCCCAGGAGCACACGGGACAGAACCGAGGCAGCAGTTTATCTGCAAACGCCAACGCAAACAGAGCCAGAGCTAACCCGCCAACATTTACGTTAAAAGCATTAAGAAAGTTCAGAGTCTGCCTGTGGTTTTGTGGCTTAAACTGAAAGTAAAAAGGCAGCCCATGTGTCCCCCGTGAGTCTGAGAGGAGCAGCTTTTCTCTTGTGCACGTTTTCTTCATTCAGACGTTGTCAGACCTGGCATGCAGGAGCTGTCTGCTCTTTAGTCCATCTGTGTTTCAGCCTGGTTTGGCTGCGCGTTACGCGGACACAGGCGCTGCACCGCGGACTCGCACTAAAGGCACCGATTAAGAAGAACAGCTGATCTTTACATCAGCGGAGCATTCAAACAAAGCCACAGACACTGGGCACACACTAAAGGCCGATAATGCAACAAAACCTCTTCTAAAACAAAAATAAGTAGAATTTTGTTGTACTTTTACATTTACAAAGATTACAGTATTTTTCAAGTGGAAATAATAATAGCCTGCATACAATACATTACTACATTGAAGACCACGTGATCGGTATCGGCCATGATCAGTATCGGCCAATCACAGCAAAGGCTGATTGGAGCACCCTTAATTTGAATTTATCCAATTAGCAAAATGCAAAGGCTAACCATAACCCGATTTATTCTTTATAACATCGCCCTCAGGCTGTGTTCATGTCTCTGTGCTCAGACGTTCACCAATCAGAACCAATGTAAAGGATTTATTTAGATTCAGAATATTCACAATAAATGTGGGTGCAGCATAAACGTGTTAAAACTTGGGTGACGGGATTTTTAGACCCAAAAACTGGGACACATTTTTTTCACTAATCGCAGTGCATTTGAACTCACCAAGTGAGAAAAAAGCTTCAAAAATCCATACAATATTCTGTCATTAAATGTGATTACAGCAGGCTACATGACGCTAGGGCTTAAGTTTTAATTTTTATGTCAATTTAATAATAAAAATATGACAATGAAAATAATTTTAGTGACACATCTTTAGACAAATAAGTTTTAAGTTTCCTATGCTTTGCTTTTGGTTAAAATGGGGACAAGTGAGACATGGTTTGTTAAAAACTGGGACATATGTTTTTACAGAAATGTGTTGGGACCTGGGACAAGAAACCTAAAAGTGGGACTGTCCCGGTTAAACAGGGTCTGGTCTCCCTAATTAAAACCAAAATCTGTAAAAGTGCAATGAGCCATGTGCGCCTGAGTTTAGTTTCTTTTTGTAAAGCACTGTGCTGACAACACAGGACGCTTTTTTACAGAATAAATAAAGACCATTAAAGCATGAATGAGTGAAGAGGTGAAGACTGTGATATTCAGAGCTGTTAGGACCAGTGTCTGCGTAAAACAGTAAGAGCTTAATCCATAAAGTCTTTAAAAACATGAGAAAGTCTGGCTAAAGAAAAAAGTTTAAGAGGTGCAATGACCCCAAATATGTTAAAGCCTGTTCTCATGTTTCAGCGTCAGATAAAACTGGGGCAGCCTCGCGTGCTTTGCCTTTACGTTGCTCAGCTGCCAAAGCAGGAACGAACAGAACCTTCTTCTGTTCTCCACAGGTGCAGCGTCTGATGTTGGACGTTACTGCAGACGCTGTGGTTTCCTCAGCTCCTGTCAGTACACGAACACAAAAACCTCACAGCTCAGAACAAACATGGCTCCACAGAAACCCAGCTGTAGTTTAGAGCTCAGGCCTGTTCTGAGACGGCTGTGATTCTTTAGATTAATATTCCTGTTCTCTCCAAGGCTACTGCTCAATCTCAGGCTCAAATCTAAACTCAACCGTTATTAAAAATAAAAATACTGCAAATCAACTGGCGGGCGGACTCGACTCGGACCCGAGTGGACTTGGACCCAGGTCTGAGCGGACTTGGACCCGGGTCTGAGCGGACTCGGTCCCGGGTCTGAGTGGACTCGGTCCCGGGTCTGAGTGGACTCGGTCCCGGGTCTGAGTGGACTCGGTCCCGGGCCTGGGCGGACTTGGACCCGGGTCTGAGCGGACTCGGTCCCGGGTCTGAGCGGACTTGGACCCGGGTCTGAGCGGACTTGGACCCGGGTCTGAGTGGACTCGGTCCCGGGCCTGGGCGGACTCGGTCCCGGGTCTGAGTGGACTCGGTCCCGGGTCTGAGTGGACTCGGTCCCGGGTCTGAGCGGACTTGGACCCGGGTCTGAGTGGACTCGGTCCCGGGCCTGGGCGGACTCGGTCCCGGGTCTGAGCGGACTCGGTCCCGGGTCTGAGTGGACTCGGTCCCGGGTCCGAGTGGACTGGGACCCAGGTCTGAGTGGACTCGGTCCCGGGTCTGAGTGGTCCCGGGTCTGAGTGGACTCGGTCCCGGGCCTGGGCGGACTCGGTCCCGGGTCTGAGCGGACTCGGTCCCGGGTCTGAGTGGACTCGGTCCCGGGTCCGAGTGGACTGGGACCCAGGTCTGAGTGGACTCGGTCCCGGGTCTGAGTGGACTCGGACCCAGGTCTGAGTGGACTCCGACCCGGGTCTGAGTGGTCCCGGGTCTGAGTGGTCCCGGGTCTGAGTGGTCCCGGGTCTGAGTGGTCCCGGGTCTGAGTGGTCCCGGGTCTGAGTGGTCCCGGGTCTGAGTGGTCCCGGGTCTGAGCGGACTCGGTCCCGGGTCTGAGTGGTCCCGGGTCTGAGTGGTCCCGGGTCTGAGTGGTCCCGGGTCTGAGCGGACTCGGTCCCGGGTCTGAGTGGTCCCGGGTCTGAGTGGTCCCGGGTCTGAGTGGTCCCGGGTCTGAGTGGTCCCGGGTCTGAGTGGTCCCGGGTCTGAGTGGTCCCGGGTCTGAGTGGTCCCGGGTCTGAGTGGTCCCGGGTCTGAGTGGTCCCGGGTCTGAGTGGTCCCGGGTCTGAGTGGTCCCGGGTCTGAGTGGTCCCGGGTCTGAGTGGTCCCGGGTCTGAGCGGACTCGGTCCCGGGTCTGAGTGGTCCCGGGTCTGAGTGGTCCCGGGTCTGAGTGGTCCCGGGTCTGAGTGGTCCCGGGTCTGAGTGGTCCCGGGTCTGAGTGGTCCCGGGTCTGAGTGGTCCCGGGTCTGAGTGGTCCCGGGTCTGAGTGGACTCACCGGACCAGCAGCAGCTCCTGGTCCATCTTCAGCCTCAGCTCGGCCTCCAGCTGGTCTTTCTCGGAGCTCAGTCTCTGGACCAGGTTCGAGATCTCTCTGGCAAAGTTCTGCTCCATCTCAGCTCGCTCCCGCTGGATCCTGGGAAAAAACACACCTTTAATTTATCTACCCTGAAATCTGTGCTCAGTTTGTCTGACCCACACTAAACTGTCCCAGGACCTCTGTGTGCTCAGTTTGTCTGACCCACACTAAACTGTCCCAGGACCTCTGTGTGCTCAGTTTGTCTGACCCACACTAAACTGTCCCAGGACCTCTGTGTGCTCAGTTTGTCTGACCCACACTAAACTGTCCCAGGACCTCTGTGTGCTCAGTTTGTCCACCTTTTATCCTGCTCTTTGCTGCGGTGCTCAGTTTGTCTGCTCTGGGTCCTCTCCATGTTCTCTCGGAGCTGCTTCAGTTGGACCTCCAGCTCAGTTTTCTGCTCCTCCAGCTCACAGATCTCCAACTGAAACCCAGGCTCCTTCATCAGTAACAGCAGCAGTAGTAGTAGTAGCAGTAGTAGCAGTAGCAGTAGTAGTAGTAGCAGTAGCAGCAGTAGCAGCAGTAGTAGTAGCAGTAGTAGCAGTAGTAGTAGTAGTAGTAGCAGTAGTAGTAGTAGCAGTAGTAGTAGTAGCAGTAGTAGTAGTAGCAGTAGCAGTAGCAGTAGTAGCAGTAGCAGTAGCAGCAGTAGCAGCAGTAGCAGTAGCAGCAGTAGTAGTAGTAGTAGTAGCAGTAGTAGTAGTAGCAGTAGTAGTAGTAGCAGTAGCAGTAGCAGTAGTAGCAGTAGCAGTAGTAGTAGTAGCAGTAGCAGCAGTAGCAGCAGTAGTAGTAGCAGTAGTAGCAGTAGTAGTAGTAGTAGCAGTAGCAGTAGTACCTTGAAGGCCTGAGAGATGTCCTTCCTCTCCAGCTCCATGCTCTGTCTCATCTGCTCCAGGCTGCGTTCGTAATAATTCACCTGAAACAGCACAGGTAAGAACAAAAGCAACACTTTATAACCGAACTCTTAAAACCTCGTCTCTGTGGTTTAAACAGAAACTGAGGAACACCTGGATGCAACCGAGGAACACCTGGATGCAACCGAGGAACACCTGGATGCAACCGAGGAACACCTGGATGCAACCGAGGAACACCTGGATGCACCTGAGGAACACCTGGATGCAACCGAGGAACACCTGGATGCAACCGAGGAACACCTGGATGCAACCGAGGAACACCTGGATGCAACCGAGGAACACCTGGATGCACCTGAGGAACACCTGGATGCACCTGAGGAACACCTGGATGCACCTGAGGAACACCTGGATGCAACCGAGGAACACCTGGATTCAACCGAGGAACACCTGGATTCACCTGAGGAACACCTGGATGCACCTGAGGAACACCTGGATGCAACCGAGGAACACCTGGATGCACCTGAGGAACACCTGGATGCACCTGAGGAACACCTGGATGCAACCGAGGAACACCTGGATGCACCTGAGGAACACCTGGATGCACCTGAGGAACACCTGGATGCAACCGAGGAACACCTGGATGCAACCGAGGAACACCTGGATGCACCTGAGGAACACCTGGATGCAACCGAGGAACACCTGGATGCAACCGAGGAACACCTGGATGCAACCGAGGAACACCTGGATGCACCTGAGGAACACCTGGATGCAACCGAGGAACACCTGGATGCAACCGAGGAACACCTGGATGCAACCGAGGAACACCTGGATGCACCTGAGGAACACCTGGATGCACCTGAGGAACACCTGGATGCACCTGAGGAACACCTGGATGCACCTGAGGAACACCTGGATGCAACCGAGGAACACCTGGATTCAACCGAGGAACACCTGGATTCACCTGAGGAACACCTGGATGCACCTGAGGAACACCTGGATGCAACCGAGGAACACCTGGATGCACCTGAGGAACACCTGGATGCACCTGAGGAACACCTGGATGCAACCGAGGAACACCTGGATGCACCTGAGGAACACCTGGATGCACCTGAGGAACACCTGGATGCAACCGAGGAACACCTGGATGCAACCGAGGAACACCTGGATGCACCTGAGGAACACCTGGATGCAACCGAGGAACACCTGGATGCACCTGAGGAACACCTGGATGCACCTGAGGAACACCTGGATGCAACCGAGGAACACCTGGATGCACCTGAGGAACACCTGGATGCACCTGAGGAACACCTGGATGCAACCGAGGAACACCTGGATGCAACCGAGGAACACCTGGATGCACCTGAGGAACACCTGGATGCACCTGAGGAACACCTGGATGCACCTGAGGAACACCTGGATGCACCTGAGGAACACCTGGATGCACCTGAGGAACACCTGGATGCAACCGAGGAACACCTGGATTCAACCGAGGAACACCTGGATTCACCTGAGGAACACCTGGATGCACCTGAGGAACACCTGGATGCACCTGAGGAACACCTGGATGCAACCGAGGAACACCTGGATGCAACCGAGGAACACCTGGATGCACCTGAGGAACACCTGGATGCAACCGAGGAACACCTGGATGCAACCGAGGAACACCTGGATGCACCTGAGGAACACCTGGATGCACCTGAGGAACACCTGGATGCACCTGAGGAACCAGGTGAGAGTCTGGGTTCTGCAGATACTGAAGGACCAGGTTGCTCCAGAGGTCTCTTCTTCCCTGATGGCTCGGCTGATTTCAAGATAATGCCAGAATTCATTGAGCTCAGAATGTGAACGAGTGACTGTGAACGAGTGACTGTGAACGAGTGACTGTGAACGAGTGACTGTGAACGAGTGACTGAACGAGTGACTGTGAACGAGTGACTGTGAACGAGTGACTGAACGAGTGACTGTGAACGAGTGACTGTGAACGAGTGACTGTGAAAGGTTCAGGAGCATGAGACATTATTTTCACACATGGAGCGGCCACCAGAGTCCAGACCTCCATTTTTATTATTTATTTCATTCATTAAAAAACAATTAACAATTTAACATTAAATGTTAATATTATGAATGAAAAGCAGCAGCAAGAAGTATAAACTTGTAGTATTTGCCTTCTCTTCACATTTTAGGTCGTTTTCACAGCTAACAGTGCGGTAAACTCGGCAGTTTTCAGCTGCTGCGGTTCGCTTTCACACTGCACTTTGGCAAACGAACCAAACCTTTTGAATAAAGGTGTTTCCCTCCTCGCCTGTGGGGGCGCTGTAGCAAGAATTACTAAAGGAGAAGACAGGTGAGACAGAGAACAGGAAACCCCGCTCAGCGATTGGTCAGTGAGGAGCAGCTGCCTCCGTCACATGATGTAAACAAAACAGCGGCATCAGATTTGAGCGGAGCTGGGATTTCTGTTTGTGTCCGAGAGAAACGGATCAACAGCGGCCTGGGCCTGAGCGGCGCAGGCAGATCCCTCCCCCTCACAGGCTGCAGACGCCGAGCAACGCGGGGCATAACCACATTTATTTAACCCATTACTGGTAGAACAAATTAATCACAATATAAGTTTTTGGCCTCACTGCTCTGCTGTACAGGGGAATCCCATTAGTTTCCCGCTAATTAGCATAAAAACTTAGTTTATTTTGTGAGTGGTCCCAGCTCTCTCTCAGGGCTTGCATCTCCTCGTCACTCCACGTCTGACCGCCAGACGTTTCTCCCGTTACTGCCGTACACGGGCGTTTGTTTTGGTTTTGTTGACCTACAAAGCCCCTGCTTCCTGGTTTAGGATCGCTGTCTGGTCCTGCTTTGCTGCTCGCTATCGAACCGCACCAGGGTTCACTTCAACCGAGCCGAGACCTTCTCAGGCTTAGTATTCTGTAAAACCTCCCTGACGAGCCCTATGTGCATTAAGAAAGACATGGAGCAAAGGATCATGGTCTGTGTAGTTCCCTCTGCTTTTTTCCATTTCACTGCAACAAAACTATGCTCCTCTGCTCGTGCTTCGTGCTCAGTTTGTCTGGGAGTTACCTGAGCCTCTCTCTGCTCGTGCTTCGTGCTCAGTTTGTCTGGGAGTTACCCGAGTCTCTCTCTGCTCGTGCTTCGTGCTTAGTTTGTCTGGGAGTTACCCGAGTCTCTCTCTGCTCGTGCTTCATGCTCAGTTTGTCTGGGAGTTACCCGAGTCTCTCTCTGCTCATGCTTCGTGCTCAGTTTGTCTGGGAGTTACCCGAGTCTCTCTCTGCTCGTGCTTCGTGCTCAGTTTGTCTGGGAGTTACCTGAGTCTCTCTCTGCTCGTGCTTCGTGCTCAGTTTGTCTGGGAGTTACCTGAGTCTCCAGCTGGATGTGGAGCTGCCTGAGCTCCTCCTCGTGCTTCTCTCGGAGCTGTTCCAGAGCCAGCTTCGGTCTGAATGGAGACGGCAGGTCCAGAGTCCACTCCGGAGTCCAGGGAGCACAGGGCTGCGGACAAACACGGAGACGTAAACATCTACAGACAAACACCGTAAACATCTACAGACAAACACAGAGACGTAAACATCTACAGACAAACACCGTAAACATCTACAGACAAACGCGGAGACGTAAACAACTACAGACAAACAGACGTAAACATCTACAGACAAACAGACGTAAACATCTACAGACAAACACCGTAAACATCTACAGACAAACACCGTAAACATCTACAGACAAACACGGAGACGTAAACATCTACAGACAAACACCGTAAACATCTACAGACAAACACCGTAAACATCTACAGACAAACACCGTAAACATCTACAGACAAACAGACGTAAACATCTACAGACAAACGCGGAGACGTAAACATCTACAGACAAACACCGTAAACATCTACAGACAAACACTGAGACGTAAACATCTACAGACAAACACCGTAAACATCTACAGACAAACGCGGAGACGTAAACAACTACAGACAAACGCGGAGACGTAAACATCTACAGACAAACGCGGAGACGTAAACATCTACAGACAAACACCGTAAACATCTACAGACAAACACCGTAAACATCTACAGACAAACACACAGACGTAAACATCTACAGACAAACACGGAGACGTAAACACGGAGACGTAAACATCTACAGACAAACACTGAGACGTAAACATCTACAGAAACACGGAGACGTAAACATCTACAGAAACACGGAGACGTAAACATCTACAGACAAACAGACGTAAACATCTACAGACAAACAGACGTAAACATCTACAGACAAACAGACGTAAACATCTACAGACAAACAGACGTAAACATCTACAGACAAACACCGTAAACATCTACAGACAAACACCGTAAACATCTACAGACAAACACGGAGACGTAAACATCTACAGACAAACACCGTAAACATCTACAGACAAACACCGTAAACATCTACAGACAAACAGACGTAAACATCTACAGACAAACGCGGAGACGTAAACATCTACAGACAAACACCGTAAACATCTACAGACAAACACTGAGACGTAAACATCTACAGACAAACACCGTAAACATCTACAGACAAACGCGGAGACGTAAACAACTACAGACAAACGCGGAGACGTAAACATCTACAGACAAACGCGGAGACGTAAACATCTACAGACAAACACCGTAAACATCTACAGACAAACACCGTAAACATCTACAGACAAACACACAGACGTAAACATCTACAGACAAACACGGAGACGTAAACACGGAGACGTAAACATCTACAGACAAACACTGAGACGTAAACATCTACAGAAACACGGAGACGTAAACATCTACAGAAACACGGAGACGTAAACATCTACAGACAAACAGACGTAAACATCTACAGACAAACAGACGTAAACATCTACAGACAAACACCGTAAACATCTACAGACAAACACCGTAAACATCTACAGACAAACACGGAGACGTAAACATCTACAGACAAACACCGTAAACATCTACAGACAAACACCGTAAACATCTACAGACAAACAGACGTAAACATCTACAGACAAACGCGGAGACGTAAACATCTACAGACAAACACCGTAAACATCTACAGACAAACACTGAGACGTAAACATCTACAGACAAACACCGTAAACATCTACAGACAAACGCGGAGACGTAAACAACTACAGACAAACGCGGAGACGTAAACATCTACAGACAAACGCGGAGACGTAAACATCTACAGACAAACACCGTAAACATCTACAGACAAACACCGTAAACATCTACAGACAAACACACAGACGTAAACATCTACAGATAAACACGGAGACGTAAACACGGAGACGTAAACATCTACAGACAAACACTGAGACGTAAACATCTACAGACAAACACTGAGACGTAAACATCTACAGAAACACGGAGACGTAAACATCTACAGACAAACACGGAGACGTAAACACGGAGACGTAAACATCTACAGACAAACACCGTAAACATCTACAGACAAACACGGAGACGTAAACATCTACAGACAAACACGGAGACGTAAACATCTACAGACAAACACGGAGACGTAAACACGGAGACGTAAACATCTACAGACAAACACTGAGACGTAAACATCTACAGAAACACGGCGACGTAAACATCTACAGACAAACACGGAGACGTAAACATCTACAGACAAACACGGAGACGTAAACATCTACGGACAAACGCGACGACGTAAACATCTACAGACAAACACAGAGACGTAAACATCTACAGACAAACACGGAGATGTAAACATCTACAGACAAACGCGGAGACGTAAACATCTACAGACAAACACAGAGACGTAAACATCTACAGACAAACACGGAGACGTAAACATCTACGGACAAACACAGAGACGTAAACATCTACGGACAAACACAGAGACGTAAACATCTACAGACAAACACAGAGACGTAAACATCTACAGACAAACGCGGAGACGTAAACATCTACAGACAAACACAGAGACGTAAACATCTACAGACAAACACAGAGACGTAAACATCTACAGACAAACACGGAGACGTAAACATCTACAGACAAACACAGAGACGTAAACATCTACAGACAAACACGGAGACGTAAACATCTACAGACAAACACGGAGACGTAAACATCTACAGACAAACACGGAGACGTAAACATCTACAGCCACAGACTAAAACCCATGGAGCGAACAGAAGAGCGCCACCTACAGCTGACGCATGTTTATGGGAAGAACCTTCAGGAGAATATTTGTTTCTGTTGTAGAAAATGCTGAGAGTAGGACTCGATTATGGAAAACTTCATTATCACGATTATTTGGGTCATAATTGAAATCACTGTTATTTAAAACAATTATTCATGTTCTGCCAAAACAAGAACCTGCAGAGAAAGAACAGTTCTCTCATTTACAGTGAAGCCTGAAATTATTCCTACCCCTGGCAAATTCTGACTTAAAGTTACTTTCATTCAACCAACATGACTTTTGTTCAAATGTAAAAAAAAGCTGAGAAATATTTTTTCCTCAGTGCTGGTTGAATGAAAGTAACTTTGAGTCAGAATTTGCCAGGAGTTTGAATAATTTCAGCCTTCACTGTATTTGTTCTTCGACTCAGAGCCGAGTACAAGACTGAACGTCCTGGACAAAGACCGGAGGTCAGCTCTGACAGCGCTGCAAAGTCTCTCAGAGTCCAATTTAATTATTTTTTTTTTCTCAGTTCTATAGTATATAGATTTTGTAATTGTCTGAAGCCAAAATTGTAATCACGATTAAACCTGAATTAACTGCACAGAGTTCTGCTGCTGATGAGTCGAAGGTTCTGGAGTCGGTTTCTAACAGAATGTGTTCTGCATTCCTTTAACTTTAGTCGTTTCTTTGTTCAATGCTCTCACAATGAACTCCATAAATCTCAATAACTGGAAAAACTGGACTTTTCAAAAACCTTTGCACCATAAAAACTGTCCATTAATAATAATAATAATAATAATAATAATAATGATAATGATAATGATAATAATGATAATAATAATAATACAGCACTTTTCTAGTCACTCAGTAGCTTTACAGTTTGGTGCATTATTCTTTCTCTGCTCAGTCTCTCGGTGGTGGAAGCGCGGCTGCCATCACAAACACAGCCACACTGACTCCACTACAGGTGGGTGAAGTGTCTTGCCCAAGGACACAGCGACAGTATGCATTGCCGGCAGCGAGGCTTGAACCGCCTCTACCCACTGAGCTACTGTTAAACCAGTCCCGCCTCTGACAGCTGTGACTAAATAAGGTCACGACTTCCTTCCTCCTCTGCAGGTTCCTAAGGTTGAGGGTTCAGCTCGAGTCTGACCTGCTTTGTCCTGCGGCGTGAGTTTCCTCCGGGGCCGAGGAGACCTGGCCGTCGCGTCGCCGTCGTCTGAAAAACACACAGCTCATCATTAAAGACTTCAGAGGAAAATCCAGTTTAACCCAGGAACTTACTCTGAGACATGAGGACTCTACACCAGCGGCGTCAGACTGCAGGGCTGTGGGCGGGGCTTAAACTCACTCTACCTGTGTCAGAGGCCTGTGGGCAGGGCTTAAACTCACTCTACCTGTGTCAGAGGGCTGTGGGCGGGGCTTAAACTCACTCTACCTGTGTCAGAGGGCTGTGGGCGGGGCTTAAACTCACTCTACCAGTGTCAGAGGGCTGTGGGCGGGGCTTAAACTCACTCTACCTGTGTCAGAGGGCTGTGGGCGGGGCTTAAACTCACTCTACCTGTGTCAGAGGGCTGTGGGCGGGGCTTAAACTCACTCTACCTGTGTCAGAGGGCTGTGGGCGGGGCCTGGACTCACCTGAGCAGGTAAGACTTGTCTTTCTGCTTAAATGGCTCCAGACTGAGGGCCAGGGCTGAGTATTTCCTTTTGAGGATCAGACCTGGAGGAAAAGCCTGTGTGCAGCGCCCCCTGCAGGTGAAGTAAGGCGAGTGCTGCTACAGAATCATCACAGGGTTTCTGCAGGGTTCAACAACTTGGATTTAAGACTTTTTTAGACTTTTTAAAGACCATTGTTTAAGAAAATTAAGATCCAGTTCATAAGCGGCGTTCAAATAAATGTATGAGAAAGGCTTAGAATAAATGTGAACTCTGGTATCGGTGACAGTGTTAGAGCTTTCAGTGGACGTTGGTCTGAACACAGCTGGTTGTATCAAACGTATGCAACATATTTAAGACCTGTTTAAACTAATTTAAGGCCAAATACTCAGCAAATCCAAGACTTTTTAAGGCCCTGCAGACCCTGCGTTAGCCCCAGCGAGTGCAGAGATGAAGCTCTGACCTGAGGCGGTCTTACCGTAGTCCGAGGTCTGGTCCTGGTCCGAGGTCTGGTCCTGGTCCGAGGTCTGGTCCTGGTGTCCCCAGCTCAGGTCTGGCGTCTGGTCTGGTTCTCGTCTGGGTTTCCTCTCGTGCCTCTGGCTCTTCACCAGCTCCAGCTCTGAACTCAGCTCATCGTTCCGGTCTCTGAGCTCCTGCAGGGTTCAGACCAACGTTTACCCAGAGCTCAGACCGCACCAGGACCACACACGGCAGGACTACTCCTGACCCGGTCCTGACCCGGCCCTGTCCTGACCCTGTCCTGACCCGGTCCTGACCCGGTCCTGACCCGGCCCTGTCCTGGCCCCG
>CM036254.1:27500-57500 GCA_020698575.1 Bostrychus sinensis
ATTTAGCTCCGTACTTGTGATAAATCAAACAGCGACTGCAAACCGACTTCATTTGCATTTTCCACGCCTTGGATTTTGCGCGTTTTGGCAAGAACGCCTTGTTTTACAGATTCATTGAATCACAGGAGCAAAATCTGCGCTGCACTGAATTAGCTCCTGTGAGAGACGCAAACCTCAGCTGCGCCTGGGTTTGCTCCATTTTTAGCTCGACTTTCATTTAGCGTGCAGCTAACCTTTAATAAATCTGGCCCCATAAGAAGTTTTACAGTGCTTTAACTGTGTGACGATGCGTTCAGGTGCGCTTCGTAACATTGTGAAATGTAGCATTAAAAGGTTTTCCCTGTGTCCTGGAGCTGGGAGCTGCTGCTGGGTCGTTTTGAGAAAATTCAGACTCAGAGTTTTGATCTTTTTCTGTTCCATTTTTTATTCCAATAAATAAATTCTCAGTAAAGACTTAGCAAAGATTTAGCAAAATCTGTGTTTAGGAATGAAAACATGATGTGTGTTACGGGCCCTAAACTGCAGCAGCTGGATCTCAGTCCGTCCCACTCTCAGTGAGGTCACCCTGAGTCCACTGAGGCTGGAGGTCGTCACCAGCTTTTATCAGTTTGGTTTTTCTGAGTATTATCTTCTGCCTCAGCGACCGTACCGCTCTGCGTGCCGGTGCGTACCTGTCGAGCGCTGCGGAGCTCCTCCTGTAGCTCGCTCTCCCGGGCCGTTAGCTCAGTCAGCTGCTGTCGGAGCTCGGTTCTCTCGCCCTCGAGCTGCAGCAGCGCGGCGTCCGTCTCCTGCTCCATCTCTGACCTGAGAGCGGAGAGACGCTCACGGAACTCCTGCTCCACATCCCTGCAACCAGAGAGGTCAGAGGTCAGAGGGTCAGGGGTCAGAGGTCAGGGGCCAGGGGGTCAGAGTCAGGGGTCAGAGTCAGAGGTCAGGGGTCAGAGTCAGAGGGTCAGAGTCAGAGTCAGAGGTCAGAGGGTCAGGGGTCAGAGGTCAGAGTCAGAGGTCAGGGGTCAGAGTCAGGGGTCAGAGTCAGAGGGTCAGAGGTCAGAGTCAGAGTCAGGGGGTCAGAGTCAGAGTCAGAGGTCAGGGGTCAGAGGGCCAGGGGTCAGGGGTCAGAGTCAGAGGTCAGGGGTCAGAGTCAGAGGGTCAGAGTCAGAGGTCAGGGGTCAGAGTCAGAGGGTCAGAGTCAGAGTCAGAGGTCAGAGGGCCAGGGGTCAGAGTCAGAGGTCAGAGTCAGGGGTCAGAGTCAGAGGTCAGGGGTCAGAGGTCAGGGGTCAGAGTCAGAGGGTCAGAGTCAGAGGTCAGGGGTCAGAGTCAGGGGTCAGAGTCAGAGGGTCAGAGGTCAGGGGTCAGAGGTCAGAGTCAGAGGTCAGAGGTCAGAGTCAGAGGTCAGAGTCAGAGGGTCAGAGTCAGAGGGTCAGAGTCAGAGTCAGGGGGTCAGAGTCAGAGGTCAGGGGTCAGAGGTCAGGGGTCAGAGGGCCAGGGGTCAGAGTCAGCGGTCAGAGTCAGAGGTCAGAGTCAGAGGGTCAGAGTCAGAGTCAGAGGGTCAGAGTCAGAGGTCAGGGGTCAGAGGGCCAGGGGTCAGGGTCAGAGGGTCAGGGGTCAGAGTCAGAGGGTCAGAGTCAGAGGTCAGAGTCAGGGGTCAGAGTCAGAGGTCAGGGGTCAGAGTCAGAGGGTCAGAGTCAGAGGTCAGGGGTCAGAGTCAGGGGTCAGAGTCAGAGGGTCAGAGTCAGAGGTCAGGGGTCAGAGGGCCAGGGGTCAGAGTCAGAGGTCAGGGGTCAGGGTCAGAGGGTCAGGGGTCAGAGTCAGAGGGTCAGAGTCAGAGGTCAGGGGTCAGAGGGCCAGGGGTCAGGGGTCAGAGTCAGAGGGTCAGGGGTCAGAGTCAGAGGGTCAGAGTCAGAGGTCAGGGGTCAGAGGGCCAGGGGTCAGAGTCAGAGGTCAGGGGTCAGAGTCAGAGGGTCAGAGTCAGAGGTCAGGGGTCAGAGTCAGGGGTCAGAGTCAGAGGGTCAGAGTCAGAGGTCAGGGGTCAGAGGTCAGGGGTCAGAGTCAGAGGGTCAGAGGTCAGGGGTCAGAGGGCCAGGGGTCAGAGTCAGAGGGCCAGGGGTCAGAGTCAGAGGTCAGGGGTCAGGGTCAGAGGGTCAGGGGTCAGAGTCAGAGGGTCAGAGTCAGAGGGTCAGAGTCAGAGGTCAGGGGTCAGAGTCAGAGGTCAGGGGTCAGAGTCAGAGGGTCAGAGTCAGAGGTCAGGGGTCAGAGGGCCAGGGGTCAGAGTCAGAGGTCAGGGGTCAGAGTCAGAGGTCAGGGGTCAGAGTCAGAGGTCAGGGGTCAGAGTCAGGGGTCAGAGTCAGAGGGTCAGAGTCAGAGGTCAGGGGTCAGAGGGCCAGGGGTCAGAGTCAGAGGGCCAGGGGTCAGAGTCAGAGGTCAGGGGTCAGGGTCAGAGGGTCAGGGGTCAGAGTCAGAGGGTCAGAGTCAGAGGGTCAGAGTCAGAGGTCAGGGGTCAGAGTCAGAGGTCAGGGGTCAGAGTCAGAGGGTCAGAGTCAGAGGTCAGGGGTCAGAGGGCCAGGGGTCAGAGTCAGAGGTCAGGGGTCAGAGTCAGAGGTCAGGGGGCCAGGGGTCAGAGTCAGAGTCAGAGGTCAGGGGGTCAGATGTAGCTCTGGTTCTGACCTGATCCTGGTCTGAGCGCTGGTCTCCATGAGACTCTGTCGGTCGTCCACTTCTCTGATCAGCTGCAGGTTCCTGAGGTCGGCCTGCTCCAGGTCCAACTTCACCTTATCCCTCTCCTGACAGGCCTGCTCCACCTGAGTCCTGCAGAGAGACAGGTGAGTCTGCAACTGTCCTCAGACACACCTGTACAGGTGAGAGCGTCTCCAACTGTCCTCAGACGCACCTGTACAGGTGAGTCTGCAACTGTCCTCAGACACACCTGTACAGGTGAGAGCGTCTCCAACTGTCCTCAGACGCACCTGTACAGGTGAGTCTCCAACTGTCCTCAGACACACCTGTACAGGTGAGTCTCCAACTGTCCTCAGACACACCTGTACAGGTGAGTCTGCAACTGTCCTCAGACACACCTGTACAGGTGAGAGCGTCTCCAACTGTCCTCAGACTCACCTGTACAGGTGAGTCTGCAACTGTCCTCAGACACACCTGTACAGGTGAGAGCGTCTCCAACTGTCCTCAGACTCACCTGTACAGGTGAGTCTGCAACTGTCCTCAGACACACCTGTACAGGTGAGAGCGTCTCCAACTGTCCTCAGACTCACCTGTACAGGTGAGTCTGCAACTGTCCTCAGACACACCTGTACAGGTGAGGAGCGTCTCCAACTGTCCTCAGACGCACCTGTACAGGTGAGAGTGTCTCTAAATGTCCTCAGACGCACCTGTACAGGTGAGAGTGTCTCTAAATGTCCTCAGACGCACCTGTACAGGTGAGAGTGTCTCTAAATGTCCTCAGACGCACCTGTAGAGGTGAGAGTGTCTCTAAATGTCCTCAGACGCACCTGTACAGGTGAAGAGCGTCTCTAACTGTCCTCAGACTCACCTGTACAGGTGAAGAGCGTCTCTAAATGTCCTCAGACGCACCTGTACAGGTGAAGAGCGTCTCTAACTGTCCACAGACGCACCTGTACAGGTGAAGAGCGTCTCTAACTGTCCACAGACTCACCTGTACAGGTGAAGAGCGTCTCTAAATGTCCTCAGACGCACCTGTACAGGTGAAGAGCGTCTCTAACTGTCCACAGACGCACCTGTACAGGTGAAGAGCGTCTCTAACTGTCTACAGACGCACCTGTACAGGTGAAGAGCGTCTCTAACTGTCCACAGACACACCTGTACAGGTGAGAGTGTCTCTAAATGTCCTCAGACACACCTGTACAGGTGAGAGTGTCTCTAAATGTCCTCAGACACACCTGTACAGGTGAGAGTGTCTCTAAATGTCCTCAGACGCACCTGTACAGGTGAGAGTGTCTCTAAATGTCCTCAGACGCACCTGTACAGGTGAGAGCGTCTCTAACTGTCCTCAGACACACCTGTACAGGTGAGAGCGTCTCTAAATGTCCTCAGACACACCTGTACAGGTGAGGAGTGTCTCTAAATGTCCTCAGACACACCTGTACAGGTGAGGAGTGTCTCTAACTGTCCTCAGACGCACCTGTACAGGTGAGGAGTGTCTCTAAATGTCCTCAGACACACCTGTACAGGTGAGGAGTGTCTCTAAATGTCCTCAGACACACCTGTACAGGTGAGGAGTGTCTCTAAATGTCCTCAGACACACCTGTACAGGTGAGAGCGTCTCTAACTGTCCTCAGACACACCTGTACAGGTGAGGACTCACTGTAGGTGCTGGAGCTCGGTCTTGTAGCAGATGAGCGCCGCCTGGTGGACGCTGTTGCCGTTCACCAGCTCGTTGTCCAGGGCCAGCGTTAGCTCGGTGAGACTGAGGCGCTCGTCCACAGAGAAGTCCAACATCTGCAACAACAACACACTGTTAACCTCTGTACCACCGTCCCTCCTCTGGACCCGTCCACACTGTCCCTCCTCTGGACCCGTCCACACCGTCCCTCCTCTGCTCCCGTCCACACCGTCCCTCCTCTGGACCCGTCCACACTGTCCCTCCTCTGGACCCGTCCACACTGTCCCTCCTCTGGACCCGTCCACACTGTCCCTCCTCTGCTCCCGTCCACACTGTCCCTCCTCTGCTCCCGTCCACACTGTCCCTCCTCTGGACCCGTCCACACTGTCCCTCCTCTGGACCCGTCCACACTGTCCCTCCTCTGGACCCGTCCACACTGTCCCTCCTCTGGACCCGTCCACACTGTCCCTCCTCTGCTCCCGTCCACACTGTCCCTCCTCTGCTCCCGTCCACACTGTCCCTCCTCTGCTCCCGTCCACACCGTCCCTCCTCTGGACCCGTCCACACCGTCCCTCCTCTGGACCCGTCCACACCGTCCCTCCTCTGCTCCCGTCCACACCGTCCCTCCTCTGCTCCCGTCCACACTGTCCCTCCTCTGGACCCGTCCACACTGTCCCTCCTCTGGACCCGTCCACACTGTCCCTCCTCTGGACCCGTCCACACCGTCCCTCCTCTGGACCCGTCCACACCGTCCCTCCTCTGGACCCGTCCACACCGTCCCTCCTCTGGACCCGTCCACACTGTCCCTCCTCTGCTCCCGTCCACACTGTCCCTCCTCTGGACCCGTCCACACTGTCCCTCCTCTGGACCCGTCCACACTGTCCCTCCTCTGGACCCATCTACAATCATCTGTAAAAGTGTGAGGTTCCATAATATTTTACTGTGTCTTCATGAAGAAAGATCTCAGAGGTCTGTGGTTTATTTTCCAGGGACGTGTGAGTTCTGGGGAGTTTTCTGAACAACAGTTTGTAGTGCAGCAGTTTTTAGGATGGAAATAACTTAAATATGAAAAAATGTCTGTACAAAAGTTTGTGCAGCCTTATAAGTTCACTGATCTGAATGCATGAAGTTCTCAAAATGGATTACTGACAACACAGAACTTGTTAGATTAGTTAGGCCTTGGACTTCATAGACAGCTGCGTTCAGTAATGAGAAAAGGTATTTAAGGTGGTAATCTGGAGAAAAGGTATTTAAGGTGGTAATCTGGAGAAAAGGTATTTACGGTGGTAATCAGGAAATGGAAGGACACAGGCAGATGTTAATGCCAGATGTGGCATGAGGTAAAGAAAGGTGAGAACGGTTAAAGACGACCCACAGATCTCCTGGCTTAGGCCTAAACCAGGCCTAAACCAGCTCTAAACCAGGCCTAAACCAGGCCTAAACCAGGACTAAGCCAGGCCTAAGCCAGGCCTAAGCCAGGCCTAAGCCAGGCCTAAACCAGGACTAAGCCAGGCCTAAACCAGGACTAAACCAGGACTAAGCCAGGCCTAAACCAGGCCTAAACCAGCTCTAAACCAGGCCTAAACCAGGCCTAAACCAGCTCTAAGCCAGGCCTAAACCAGGCCTAAACCAGGACTAAGCCAGGCCTAAGCCAGGACTAAACCAGGACTAAGCCAGGCCTAAGCCAGGACTAAGCCAGGCCTAAGCCAGGCCTAAACCAGGACTAAGCCAGGCCTAAACCAGGACTAAACCAGGACTAAACCAGGCCTAAACCAGGCCTAAACCAGCTCTAAACCAGGCCTAAACCAGGCCTAAACCAGGCCTAAACCAGGCCTAAACCAGCTCTAAGCCAGGCCTAAGCCAGGCCTAAGCCAGGCCTAAGCCAGGACTAAGCCAGGACTAAACCAGGACTAAACCAGGACTAAACCAGGACTAAACCAGGACTAAGCCAGGACTAAGCCAGGCCTACACCAGGCCTACACCAGGCCTACACCAGGACTAAACCAGGTCTAAACCAGGCCTACACCAGGCCTACACCAGGCCTACACCAGGTCCTGAGTCTGCCCTGAACCCTGTGACCCGGGGCTGGATCTGTTTGTGTTGCGTCTCATTTGGACACATTCCTCAGGCTGATCCCGGTCTGGACGCTGAACTCGGACTCATTATCCTCCGCCTGTGGCCTCTGTGGGATTCCTCAAATGCTCTGAGCTCAGACCCAGCCTCTGTCCAGAAAAACGTCTCTAAATGTCCCCGACTAGGGCTGGGACGATAAATGATTATATCGCTCATCACGATGAAAACAGTAAAGATTAAATGATGGTGGAAATGTTTTGTCATTGTGATAATCAACATTATCCTCACATGAGAGAGGAGCGCCCTCTGCTGGTCACTACATTTACAGCTAAGCTCGTCTTCAGTCCAAGTTGTCCAGGACCGGTTACGATCCTGGCTCCGCAGCAGACGGTGGACCGAGGCGTTCAGGACCGGTTACGATCCTGGCTCCGCAGCAGACGGTGGACCGAGGCGTTCAGGACCGGTTACGATCCTGGCTCCGCAGCAGACGGTGGACCGAGGCGTTCAGGACCGGTTACGATCCTGGCTCCGCAGCAGACGGTGGACCGAGGCGTTCAGGACCGGTTACGATCCTGGCTCCGCAGCAGACGGTGGACCGAGGCGTTCAGGACCGGTTACGATCCTGGCTCCGCAGCAGACGGTGGACCGAGGCGTTCAGGACCGGTTACGATCCTGGCTCCGCAGCAGACGGTGGACCGAGGCGTTCAGGACCGGTTACGATCCTGGCTCCGCAGCAGACGGTGGACCGAGGCGTTCAGGACCGGTTACGATCCTGGCTCCGCAGCAGACGGTGGACCGAGGCGTTCAGGACCGGTTACGATCCTGGCTCTGCAGCAGACGGTGGACTGAGGCGTTCAGGCCGTACACGCCAACACAGCTGAATTACAAGCCAAATCTACCACGACTCTAACGAGTAACACTTTGACTTCACAAATTAAACTCAGTATATGAATAATCAGAAACTGCGTTCCTTGTTTGGTAAACGCGCCTCACACAGAACCAGAAGTGAGTGATCCAGGTCACACAGCTGTTGTTTGTGTGTATTCTAAACTTTCACCACAAGGGGCAGTGGTTTGTTTGCCATCATTATCTTTAAATCCTTAACCTGACTCTGTTGTGTTTCTGTAAAGTCGTCCCAGTTTGTTTTAGCTACAGTTTCACACTGTAAGCATCATTTCATAATTATTGGAATATCAGCAATTATCGTCCCATTCCTACCTCAGACGCACCTGTACAGGTAAAGAGCGTCTCTAAATGTCCTCAGACGCACCTGTACAGGTGAAGAGCGTCTCTAAATGTCCTCAGACGCACCTGTACAGGTGAAGAGCGTCTCTAACTGTCCTCAGACTCACCTGTACAGGTGAGAGCGTCTCTAAATGTCCTCAGACACACCTGTACAGGTGAGAGCGTCTAACTGTCCTCAGACACACCTGTACAGGTGAGAGCGTCTCTAACTGTCCTCAGACTCACCTGTACAGGTGAGAGCGTCTCTAAATGTCCTCAGACTCACCTGTACAGGTGAGAGCGTCTAACTGTCCTCAGACACACCTGTACAGGTGAGAGTGTCTCTAAATGTCCTCAGACTCACCTGTACAGGTGAGAGCGTCTCTAAATGTCCTCAGACACACCTGTACAGGTGAGAGCGTCTCTAAATGTCCTCAGACACACCTGTACAGGTGAGAGCGTCTAACTGTCCTCAGACACACCTGTACAGGTGAGAGCGTCTCTAACTGTCCTCAGACTCACCTGTACAGGTGAGAGCGTCTCTAAATGTCCTCAGACACACCTGTACAGGTGAGAGCGTCTAACTGTCCTCAGACACACCTGTACAGGTGAGAGCGTCTCTAACTGTCCTCAGACTCACCTGTACAGGTGAGAGCGTCTCTAAATGTCCTCAGACTCACCTGTACAGGTGAGAGCGTCTAACTGTCCTCAGACACACCTGTACAGGTGAGAGTGTCTCTAAATGTCCTCAGACTCACCTGTACAGGTGAGAGCGTCTCTAAATGTCCTCAGACACACCTGTACAGGTGAGAGCGTCTAACTGTCCTCAGACACACCTGTACAGGTGAGAGCGTCTCTAAATGTCCTCAGACTCACCTGTACAGGTGAGAGCGTCTAACTGTCCTCAGACACACCTGTACAGGTGAGAGTGTCTCTAAATGTCCTCAGACTCACCTGTACAGGTGAGAGCGTCTCTAAATGTCCTCAGACATGCGTCCAGGTAAGCGCCTCACCCTTACCTGCGCGGCGCCTCACCTGTAGAACATTCCGGCTGTCGCGCAGACCCTCCTCTCTCCACAGGGATATGACCTGCTCAGGACAGGCCGTCCCGGACCCATCGTCCAGGACGCTGAGGACCCTCTGTCCCACCGTCAGCAGGGACGAGGAGGTGCAGTGGAAGGAGCGCTCCTCTGAGGCCACGCCCTGGTGTCTCGCGGCCGGAGACAGCGGGGACGGAGAGGGGCAGCGAAACGAGCGCTCCTTTGAAAGCGTGCCGCTCTGGACCTGGAACACAGAGAGGGAGTCACAAAATGGCCGCCCATCGCACAGAGAGGGAGTCACAAAATGGCCACCCATCGCACAGAGAGGGAGTCACAAAATGGCCGCCCATCGCACAGAGGAGCAGTCACAAAATGGCCGCCCATCGCACAGAGGAGGAGTCACAAAATGGCCGCCCATCGCACAGAGGAGGAGTCACAAAATGGCCGCCCATCGCACAGAGGAGGAGTCACAAAATGGCCGCCCATCGCACAGAGGAGGAGTCACAAAATGGCAGACCGAGTCCAGAGTGAACTGAGACTTTTGAGGACCTGAGACCAAACTGAACTAACAGTAACATTAACAAGAAAAGCTTATACAAGTGGTTCAGATCCATTTTTCATTATTTTAATGATCTACTGCTCCAACGGACTCCGCACGCAGACGGACGGACGGACTGCGCACGCAGACGGACGGACGGACTGCGCACGCAGACGGACGGACGGACTGCGCACGCAGACGGACGGACGGACTGCGCACGCAGACGGACGGACGGACTGCGCACGCAGACGGACGGACTGCGCACGCAGACGGACGGACTGCGCACGCAGACGGACGGACTGCGCACGCAGACGGACTGCGCACGCAGACGGACTCCGCACGCAGACGGACGGACGGACTGCGCACGCAGACGGACTGCGCACGCAGACGGACTGCGCACGCAGACGGACTGCGCACGCAGACGGACGGACTCCGCACGCAGACGGACGGACTGCGCACGCAGACGGACTCCGCACGCAGACGGACTGCGCACGCAGACGGACTCCGCACGCAGACGGACTCCGCACGCAGACGGACGGACGGACTCCGCACGCAGACGGACGGACTCCGCACGCAGACGGACGGACTCCGCACGCAGACGGACGGACTCCGCACGCAGACGGACGGACTCCGCACGCAGACGGACGGACTGCGCACGCAGACGGACGGACTCCGCACGCAGACGGACGGACTCCGCACGCAGACGGACGGACTCCGCACGCAGACGGACGGACTCCGCACGCAGACGGACGGACTCCGCACGCAGACGGACTGCGCACGCAGACGGACGGACTGCGCACGCAGACGGACGGACTGCGCACGCAGACGGACTCCGCACGCAGACGGACGGACTGCGCACGCAGACGGACGGACTGCGCACGCAGACGGACTCCGCACGCAGACGGACAGGTCACTATCCTGGTTCTTCTGATGTGGGAAACTAATTACTTTAAAATGGTTATGTATAATATTTCTTTTCTTATGTTTGGTAAAAAAAAAAAAAAAAACTCCTCGTAGACTGCCACATCCAAGATTAGTTTAGTTTTTAATTTTGTGCATGAGAGATTGAGACAAGACCGAGTAAAACTGGATCTGAAACCAAGACCAAGTAAAAAAGCAGCCAAGACCAAGACGAGACGCTAGAACTGTGCTGAGGGCTTTAAGCTGAAACTGCTGGGAAGTTAGTTGTTTGTTGTCTCAGTGTGTGTCAAATAAAACTGTTTACTGTACTCTGTCCTTCTCATGTTTAACAGGAACACAGTGATAAAAAAACACTGAAGAAACGACAGAAAACCAGGACTAAACCAGGACTAAACCAGGTCTAAACCAGGTCTAAACCGGGTCTAAACCGGGCCTAAACCAGGTCTAAACCAGGACTAAACTAGGTCTAAACCAGGACTGAACCAGGACTAAACCAGGTCTAAACCAGGACTAAACCAGGTCTAAACCAGGACTAAACCAGGTCTAAACCAGGTCTAAACCGGGTCTAAACCAGGTCTAAACCGGGTCTAAACCGGGCCTAAACCAGGTCTAAACCAGGACTAAACCAGGACTAAACTAGGTCTAAACCAGGACTGAACCAGGACTAAACCAGGTCTAAACCAGGACTAAACTAGGTCTAAACCAGGACTAAACCAGGACTAAACCAGGACTAAACCAGGACTAAACCAGGACTAAACCAGGTCTAACAGAGCTCACCTCAGAAACATGCCTCATACAGATCAATCCTACTGTGCTGCAGTACTCTGAGCCCTGTACTGCAGTAGTACTCACCTGTGTGTTGCAGTACTCTGAGCCCTGTACTGCAGTAGTACTCACCTGTGTGTTGCAGTACTCTGAGCCCTGTACTGCAGTAGTACTCACCTGTGTGTTGCAGTACTCTGAGCCCTGTACTGCAGTAGTACTCACCTGTGTGTTGCAGTACTCTGAGCCCTGTACTGCAGTAGCACTCACCTGTGTGTTGCAGTACTCTGAGCCCTGTACTGCAGTAGTACTCACCTGTGTGTTGCAGTACTCTGAGCCCTGTACTGCAGTAGTACTCACCTGTGTGTTGCAGTACTCTGAGCCCCGTACTGCAGTAGTACTCACCTGTGTGTTGCAGTACTCTGAGCCCTGTACTGCAGTAGTACTCACCTGTGTGTTGCAGTACTCTGAGCCCTGTACTGCAGTAGTACTCACCTGTGTGTTGCAGTACTCTGAGCCCTGTACTGCAGTAGTACTCACCTGTGTGTTGCAGTACTCTGGGGTCCTCTCTGCAGTGACCCATGTTAAAAGCCCACAGCCTGACATCAGACCAGACCTGCTTCACTTCATCAGCAGCTCTCAATACACCTGTGAGCTCCTCTAAGCCCCGCCCACCACACACCTGTGAGCTCCTCTAAGCCCCGCCCACCACACACCTGTGAGCTCCTCTAGGCCCCGCCCACGACACACCTGTGAGCTCCTCTAAGCCCCGCCCACCACACACCTGTGAGCTCCTCTAAGCCCCGCCCACTACACACCTGTGAGCTCCTCTAAGCCCCGCCCACTACACACCTGTGAGCTCCTCTAAGCCCCGCCCACCACACACCTGTGAGCTCCTCTAAGCCCCGCCCACCACACACCTGTGAGCTCCTCTAGGCCCCGCCCACGACACACCTGTGAGCTCCTCTAAGCCCCGCCCACCACACACCTGTGAGCTCCTCTAAGCCCCGCCCACTACACACCTGTGAGCTCCTCTAAGCCCCGCCCACCACACACCTGTGAGCTCCTCTAGGCCCCGCCCACGACACACCTGTGAGCTCCTCTAAGCCCCGCCCACCACACACCTGTGAGCTCCTCTAAGCCCCGCCCACTACACACCTGTGAGCTCCTCTAAGCCCCGCCCACCACACACCTGTGAGCTCCTCTAAGCCCCGCCCACCACACACCTGTGAGCTCCTCTAGGCCCCGCCCACTACACACCTGTGAGCTCCTCTAAGCCCCGCCCACCACACACCTGTGAGCTCCTCTAGGCCCTGCCCACTACACACCTGTGAGCTCCTCTAGGCCCCGCCCACTACACACCTGTGAGCTCCTCTAAGCCCCGCCCACCACATGCCTGTGAGCTCCTCTAAGCCCCGCCCACCACACACCTGTGAGCTCCTCTAGGCCCCACCCACCACACACCTGTGAGCCAGGACTAAACCAGGTCTAAACCAGGACTAAACCAGGTCTAAACCAGGTCTAAACCAGGACTAAACCAGGTCTAAACCAGGACTAAATCAGGACTAAACCAGGTCTAAACCAGGACTAAACCAGGACTAAACCAGGTCTAAACCAGGTCTAAACCAGGACTAAACAAGGTCTAAACCAGGACTAAATCAGGACTAAACCAGGTCTAAACCAGGACTAAACCAGGACTAAACCAGGACTAAACCAGGTCTAAACCAGGACTAAATCAGGACTAAACCAGGTCTAAACAAGAACTAAACAAGGACTAAACCAGGTCTAAACCAGGTCTAAACCAGGACTAAACCAGGTCTAAACCAGGACTAAACCAGGACTAAACCAGGTCTAAACCAGGTCTAAACCAGGACTAAACCAGGACTAAACCAGGACTAAACCAGGTCTAAACCAGGACTAAACCAGGACTAAATCAGGACTAAACCAGGACTAAACCAGGACTACACCGGGTCTAAACCAGGACTAAACCAGGACTAAACCAGGACTAAACCAGGACTAAACCAGGACTACACCGGGTCTAAACCAGGTCTAAACCAGGACTAAACCAGGTCTAAACCAGGACTAAACCAGGTCTAAACCAGGACTAAACCAGGACTAAATCAGGACTAAACCAGGTCTAAACCAGGTCTAAACCAGGACTAAACCAGGACTAAACCAGGACTAAACCAGGACTACACCGGGTCTAAACCAGGTCTAAACCAGGACTAAACCAGGTCTAAACCAGGTCTAAACCAGGTCTAAACCAGGTCTAAACCAGGACTAAACCAGGTCTAAACCAGGTCTAAACCAGGACTAAACCAGGTCTAAACCAGGTCTAAACCAGGTCTAAACCAGGACTAATCCAGGACTAAACCAGGACTAAACCAGGTCTAAACCAGGACTAAACCAGGTCTAAATCAGGTCTAAACCAGGACTAAAGCGGGACTAAACCAGGTCTAAACCAGGACTAAACCAGGTCTAAACCAGGGCTAAACCAGGACTAAACCAGGACTAAAGCGGGACTAAACCAGGACTAAACCAGGTCTAAACGAGATCTAAACCAGGACTAAAGCGGGACTAAACCAGGACTAAACCAGGTCTAAACCAGGTCTAAACCAGGACTAAAGCGGGACTAAACCAGGACTAAACCAGGTCTAAACCAGGACTAAACCAGGTCTAAACCAGGACTAAACCAGGTCTAAACCAGGTCTAAACCAGGTCTAAACCAGGTCTAAACCAGGACTAAACCAGGTCTAAACCAGGGCTAAACCAGGACTAAACCAGGTCTAAACCAGGACTAAAGCGGGACTCACCGGGGCTGTAGTCCGGACCGGTGTGGAGGAGCAGACGGGAGCAGGACTACAGAGTACCCGGTGGACCTCTCTGAGACTGACTCGGCCCTGGAAGTCCGGGTCCAGGGTCTGCAGCAGCGAACACACGTCCTGCACACAACGCCCAAATACGGTCAGAAGAAGGATGTCCGGGACAAACTGAGCACAAACTGAAGAAGCACCTCTGAGCGGAGAGCGCCCTCATGTTCACAGTCTCCACCCGCCTCCAGCTGCTCCTGCTGCTGCCCTGCAAAACAAACGCTCCTCCGGGTTAGTCCTGGTTTAGTCCTGGTTTAGTCCTGGTTTAGACCTGGTTTAGACCTGGTTTAGTCCTGGTTTAGACCTGGTTTAGACCTGGTTTAGTCCTGGTTTAGACCTGGTTTAGTCCTGGTTTAGTCCTGGTTTAGACCTGGTTTAGTCCTGGTTTAGACCTGGTTTAGGCCTGGTTTAGACCTGGTTTAGACCTGGATTAGACCTGGTTTAGTCCTGGTTTAGTCCTGGTTTAGACCTGGTTTAGACCTGGTTTAGTCCTGGTTTAGACCTGGTTTAGAGCTGGTTTAGACCTGGTTTAGTCCTGGTTTAGACCTGGTTTAGTCCTGGTTTAGTCCTGGTTTAGTCCTGGTTTAGACCTGGTTTAGACCTGGTTTAGTCCTGGTTTAGACCTGGTTTAGACCTGGTTTAGACCTGGTTTAGTCCTGGTTTAGACCTGGTTTAGTCCTGGTTTAGTCCTGGTTTAGACCTGGTTTAGTCCTGGTTTAGACCTGGTTTAGGCCTGGTTTAGACCTGGATTAGACCTGGTTTAGTCCTGGTTTAGACCTGGTTTAGACCTGGTTTAGTCCTGGTTTAGTCCTGGTTTAGTCCTGGTTTAGACCTGGTTTAGACCTGGTTTAGTCCTGGTTTAGACCTGGTTTAGTCCTGGTTTAGTCCTGGTTTAGACCTGGTTTAGTCCTGGTTTAGTCCTGGTTTAGACCTGGTTTAGACCTGGTTTAGACCTGGTTTAGTCCTGGTTTAGTCCTGGTTTAGACCTGGTTTAGACCTGGTTTAGTCCTGGTTTAGACCTGGTTTAGACCTGGTTTAGTCCTGGTTTAGTCCTGGTTTAGACCTGGTTTATACCTGGTTTAGTCCTGGTTTAGACCTGGTTTAGTCCTGGTTTAGTCCTGGTTTAGACCTGGTTTAGACCTGGTTTAGTCCTGGTTTAGTCCTGGTTTAGACCTGGTTTAGACCTGGTTTAGACCTGGTTTAGTCCTGGTTTAGTCCTGGTTTAGTCCTGGTTTAGTCCTGGTTTAGACCTGGTTTAGTCCTGGTTTAGACCTGGTTTAGACCTGGTTTAGACCTGGTTTAGTCCTGGTTTAGACCTGGTTTAGACCTGGTTAAGTCCTGGTTTAGACCTGGTTTAGTCCTGGTTTAGTCCTGGTTTAGACCTGGTTTAGTCCTGGTTTAGTCCTGGTTTAGACCTGGTTTAGACCTGGTTTAGACCTGGTTTAGTCCTGGTTTAGTCCTGGTTTAGTCCTGGTGTAGACCTGGTTTAGACCTGGTTTAGTCCTGGTTTAGTCCTGGTTTAGACCTGGTTTAGTCCTGGTTTAGACCTGGTTTAGACCTGGTTTAGACCTGGTTTAGACCTGGTTTAGTCCTGGTTTAGTCCTGGTTTAGACCTGGTTTAGTCCTGGTGTAGACCTGGTTTAGACCTGGTTTAGTCCTGGTTTAGTCCTGGTTTAGACCTGGTTTAGACCTGGTTTAGTCCTGGTTTAGTCCTGGTTTAGACCTGGTTTAGTCCTGGTTTAGACCTGGTTTAGTCCTGGTTTAGTCCTGGTTTAGTCCTGGTTTAGACCTGGTTTAGACCTGGTTTAGTCCTGGTTTAGACCTGGTTTAGACCTGGTTTAGACCTGGTTTAGTCCTGGTTTAGACCTGGTTTAGTCCTGGTTTAGTCCTGGTTTAGACCTGGTTTAGTCCTGGTTTAGACCTGGTTTAGGCCTGGTTTAGACCTGGATTAGACCTGGTTTAGTCCTGGTTTAGACCTGGTTTAGACCTGGTTTAGTCCTGGTTTAGTCCTGGTTTAGTCCTGGTTTAGACCTGGTTTAGACCTGGTTTAGTCCTGGTTTAGACCTGGTTTAGTCCTGGTTTAGTCCTGGTTTAGACCTGGTTTAGTCCTGGTTTAGTCCTGGTTTAGACCTGGTTTAGACCTGGTTTAGACCTGGTTTAGTCCTGGTTTAGTCCTGGTTTAGACCTGGTTTAGACCTGGTTTAGTCCTGGTTTAGACCTGGTTTAGACCTGGTTTAGTCCTGGTTTAGTCCTGGTTTAGACCTGGTTTATACCTGGTTTAGTCCTGGTTTAGACCTGGTTTAGTCCTGGTTTAGTCCTGGTTTAGACCTGGTTTAGACCTGGTTTAGTCCTGGTTTAGTCCTGGTTTAGACCTGGTTTAGACCTGGTTTAGACCTGGTTTAGTCCTGGTTTAGTCCTGGTTTAGTCCTGGTTTAGTCCTGGTTTAGACCTGGTTTAGTCCTGGTTTAGACCTGGTTTAGACCTGGTTTAGACCTGGTTTAGTCCTGGTTTAGACCTGGTTTAGACCTGGTTAAGTCCTGGTTTAGACCTGGTTTAGTCCTGGTTTAGTCCTGGTTTAGACCTGGTTTAGTCCTGGTTTAGTCCTGGTTTAGACCTGGTTTAGACCTGGTTTAGACCTGGTTTAGTCCTGGTTTAGTCCTGGTTTAGTCCTGGTGTAGACCTGGTTTAGACCTGGTTTAGTCCTGGTTTAGTCCTGGTTTAGACCTGGTTTAGTCCTGGTTTAGACCTGGTTTAGACCTGGTTTAGACCTGGTTTAGACCTGGTTTAGTCCTGGTTTAGTCCTGGTTTAGACCTGGTTTAGTCCTGGTGTAGACCTGGTTTAGACCTGGTTTAGTCCTGGTTTAGTCCTGGTTTAGACCTGGTTTAGACCTGGTTTAGTCCTGGTTTAGTCCTGGTTTAGACCTGGTTTAGTCCTGGTTTAGACCTGGTTTAGACCTGGTTTAGACCTGGTTTAGACCTGGTTTAGACCTGGTTTAGTCCTGGTTTAGTCCTGGTTTAGACCTGGTTTAGTCCTGGTGTAGACCTGGTTTAGTCCTGGTTTAGTCCTGGTTTAGACCTGGTTTAGACCTGGTTTAGTCCTGGTTTAGACCTGGTTTAGACCTGGTTTAGACCTGGTTTAGTCCTGGTTTAGACCTGGTTTAGACCTGGTTTAGACCTGGTTTAGACCTGGTTTAGTCCTGGTTTAGACCTGGTTTAGACCTGGTTTAGACCTGGTTTAGACCTGGTTTAGTCCTGGTTTAGACCTGGTTTAGACCTGGTTTAGACCTGGTTTAGTCCTGGTTTAGACCTGGTTTAGACCTGGTTTAGACCTGGTTTAGACCTGGTTTAGTCCTGGTTTAGACCTGGTTTAGACCTGGTTTAGACCTGGTTTAGACCTGGTTTAGACCTGGTTTAGACCTGGTTTAGACCTGGTTTAGTCCTGGTTTAGACCTGGTTTAGACCTGGTTTAGACCTGGTTTAGACCAGTGAGGACTTACCTGTGGACTGTCCTCTCTGAGCTGGCTCCTCCTCGTCTGACTTCAGGCTCTGCGCACACAACATGGAACCGTCAGGAAATTATCCACCAGAACCACAGAACACCACAGAACCCCAGAGAACACCACGGAACCCCAGAGAACACCAGAGAACACCAGAGAACACCAGAGAACACCAGAGAACACCACGGAACCCCAGAGAACACCAGAGAACACCAGAGAACACCACGGAACCCCAGAGAACACCAGAGAACACCACGGAACCCCAGAGAACACCAGAGAACAGAAAACACCACGGAACACCATGGAGAGTTAACCAAGTGCAGCTTCAGCCAAACTCTGTAGTAAAGCGTTTCTTTGTGCCCCTCTACACAGTGGAATATGGTAAAAGCTGTTATTGTGAGTCTGAGCTGCTGCAGTCACATTTAAAGGATTACAGTCAGGCATGTGGGGACTAAACCTGGTCTACACCAGGTCTAAACCAGGACTAAACCAGGTCTAAACCAGGACTAAACCAGGACTAAACCAGGACTAAACCAGGTCTAAACCAGGACTAAACCAGGTCTAAACCAGGACTAAACCAGGACTAAACCAGGTCTAAACCAGGACTAAACCAGGTATAAACCAGGTCTAAACCAGGACTAAACCAGGACTAAACCAGGTCTAAACCAGGTCTAAACCAGGTCTAAACCAGGACTAAACCAGGACTAAACCAGGACTAAACCAGGTCTAAACCAGGACTAAACCAGGACTAAACCAGGACTAAACAAGGACTAAACCAGGACTAAACCAGGTCTAAACCAGGTCTAAACCAGGACTAAACCAGGACTAAACCAGGTCTAAACCAGGACTAAACCTGGTCTAAACCAGGTCTAAACCAGGACTAAACCAGGACTAAACCAGGTCTAAACCAGGTCTACACCAGGTCTAAACCAGGTCTAAACCAGGACTAAACCAGGTCTAAACCAGGACTAAACCAGGTCTAAACCAGGTCTAAACCAGGACTAAACCAGGACTAAACCAGGACTAAACCAGGTCTAAACCAGGACTAAACCAGGACTAAACCAGGTCTAAACCAGGTCTAAACCAGGACTAAACCAGGACTAAACCAGGTCTAAACCAGGACTAAACCAGGTCTAAACCAGGACTAAACCAGGACTAAACCAGGTCTAAACCAGGTCTAAACCAGGACTAAACCAGGACTAAACCAGGACTAAACCAGGTCTAAACCAGGACTAAACCAGGACTAAACCAGGTATAAACCAGGTCTAAACCAGGACTAAACCAGGACTAAACCAGGTCTAAACCAGGTCTAAACCAGGACTAAACCAGGACTAAACCAGGTCTAAACCAGGACTAAACCAGGTATAAACCAGGTCTAAACCAGGACTAAACCAGGTCTAAACCAGGTCTAAACCAGGTCTAAACCAGGACTAAACCAGGACTAAACCAGGTCTAAACCAGGACTAAACCAGGACTAAACCAGGACTAAACAAGGACTAAACCAGGACTAAACCAGGACTAAACCAGGACTAAACCAGGTCTAAACCAGGTCTAAACCAGGTCTAAACCAGGACTAAACCAGGACTAAACCAGGTCTAAACCAGGACTAAACCAGGACTAAACCTGGTCTAAACCAGGTCTAAACCAGGACTAAACCAGGTCTAAACCAGGTCTACACCAGGTCTAAACCAGGTCTAAACCAGGACTAAACCAGGTCTAAACCAGGTCTAAACCAGGACTAAACCAGGACTAAACCAGGTCTAAACCAGGTCTAAACCAGGACTAAACCAGGTCTAAACCAGGTCTAAACCAGGACTAAACCAGGACTAAACCAGGTCTAAACCAGGTCTAAACCAGGACTAAACCAGGACTAAACCAGGTCTAAACCAGGACTAAACCAGGACTAAACCTGGTCTAAACCAGGTCTAAACCAGGACTAAACCAGGACTAAACCAGGTCTAAACCAGGTCTACACCAGGACTAAACCAGGTCTAAACCAGGTCTAAACCAGGACTAAACCAGGTCTAAACCAGGTCTAAACCAGGACTAAACCAGGACTAAACCAGGTCTAAACCAGGACTAAACCAGGTCTAAACCAGGTCTAAACCAGGTCTAAACCAGGACTAAACCAGGTCTAAACCAGGTCTAAACCAGGACTAGACCAGGTCTAAACCAGGACTAAAACAGGTCTAAACCAGGTCTAAACCAGGACTAGACCAGGTCTAAACCAGGACTAAACCAGGTCTAAACCAGGACTAAACCAGGACTAAACCAGGACTAAACCAGGTCTAAACCAGGTCTAAACCAGGACTAAACCAGGTCTAAACCAGGTCTAAACCAGGTCTAAACCAGGACTAAACCAGGTCTAAACCAGGTCTAAACCAGGACTAGACCAGGACTAAACCAGGACTAAACCAAGTCTAAACCAGGACTAAAACAGGTCTAAACCAGGTCTAAACCAGGTCTAAACCAGGACTAAACCAGGTCTAAACCAGGTCTAAACCAGGTCTAAACCAGGACTAAACCAGGTCTAAACCAGGTCTAAACCAGGACTAGACCAGGACTAAACCAGGACTAAACCAGGTCTAAACCAGGTCTAAACCAGGACTAGACCAGGTCTAAACCAGGACTAAACCAGGTCTAAACCAGGTCTAAACCAGGACTAAACCAGGTCTAAACCAGGTCTAAACCAGGTCTAAACCAGGACTAGACCAGGTCTAAACCAGGACTAAACCAGGTCTAAACCAGGACTAAACCAGGACTAAACCAGGACTAAACCAGGTCTAAACCAGGTCTAAACCAGGACTAAACCAGGTCTAAACCAGGACTAAACCAGGTCTAAACCAGGACTAAACCAGGTCTAAACCAGGTCTAAACCAGGACTAAATCAGGTCTAAACCAGGTCTAAACCAGGTCTAAACCAGGACTAAACCAGGACTAAACCAGGTCTAAACCAGGTCTAAACCAGGTCTAAACCAGGACTAGACCAGGTCTAAACCAGGACTAAACCAGGTCTAAACCAGGTCTAAACCAGGACTAAACCAGGTCTAAACCAGGTCTAAACCAGGTCTAAACCAGGACTAGACCAGGTCTAAACCAGGACTAAACCAGGTCTAAACCAGGACTAAACCAGGACTAAACCAGGTCTAAACCAGGTCTAAACCAGGTCTAAACCAGGACTAAACCAGGTCTAAACCAGGACTAAACCAGGTCTAAACCAGGTCTAAACCAGGTCTAAACCAGGACTAAACCAGGACTAAACCAGGTCTAAACCAGGACTAAATCAGGTCTAAACCAGGTCTAAACCAGGTCTAAACCAGGACTAAACCAGGTCTAAACCAGGTCTAAACCAGGTCTAAACCAGGACTAAATCAGGTCTAAACCAGGTCTAAACCAGGTCTAAACCAGGTCTAAACCAGGTCTAAACCAGGACTAAACCAGGTCTAAACCAGGTCTAAACCAGGTCTAAACCAGGTCTAAACCAGGACTAAATCAGGTCTAAACCAGGTCTAAACCAGGTCTAAACCAGGTCTAAACCAGGTCTAAACCAGGACTAAATCAGGTCTAAACCAGGACTAAACCAGGACTAAACCAGGACTAAACCAGGACTAAACCACCGCTCTCACATTCATGTCATTAGAACTTCATCTAGGACCAAAAACAAGATCAACATTGAACTGAAACTCCCCACGACACACTTTTGGGTCCTGACCCAGCAGTTGGGAACCATTGGTCAGACAGAGCTGGCCTTAAGAGGAGGAGGAGGAGGAGAAGGAGGGGGAGGAGAAGGAGGAGAAGGAGGAGGAGGAGGAGGAGAAGGAGGAGGAGGAGGAGGAGAAGGAGGAGGAGGTTTGTTCTGAGCTGAATTCCTGGAGCTGACTCTGAGCCCAGATCTGAGCCAGGACCACATTCCTCCCACACCACTTCCTGAGCTCCTCCCTGCAGCTCCAGCGACACGCGGCCAACATCAAACTTTTACAATTCAGGTGATTTTTATTCATGGTTTTTATGTTTTAGTAAATTCTTCTCTCCCATCACAGGTGCAGCTGAAAAACACTTTAGTTTCTGTTCTTTCTCCCCATTCTAAATATTTACCTGAGGAAATCTTCAGTAAAAAATGTTTTCCTTCCCACCCCAGCAGTACACAGTCACCTTTTTCCCAGTATTCCCTTCAGGGTTAGGGGGCTGTGGTCCATCCCAACTCGTTACGCGCCTCGAGCCTCAAACTGCAGAAATAACTTTAATATTATGGGTTTTTCTACAGACGATGCCAAATGCGATCGTTAAAGTCCAGATAAACTCAGGGCACGCAGCCTGGAACTGAGATTTCATTTCTACAAGGGAGCAAAGTAAAAATATACATTTTAAAGGTTTCTGGAACAGGAACAAATGGTTGTTGTTAATAAATTTATTAAACTCTGAATGAATCTGACCCAGATCTGAGTCAGGTCCATTTCTGACTCCTCCCCCTCACCACCACCAGGCTCTGATCTCACAAACTCTCCCTTCCTCTCTGATGGCTCTACCTGCCGAGGTCTCAAACTTATTTCTTCAATAAATCAGGTCTCCAGGTGTCCCCAGGTGTCTCCAGGTGTCCCCAGGTGTCTCCAGGTGTCCCCAGGTGTCCCCAAGTGTCTCCAGGTGTCCCCAGGTGTCCCCAGGTGTCCCCAGGTGTCTCCAGGTGTCTCCAGGTGTCTCCAGGTGTCTCCAGGTGTCTCCAGGTGTCCCCAGGTGTCCCCAGGTGTCCCCAGGTGTCTCCAGGTGTCTCCAGGTGTCTCCAGGTGTCTCCAGCTGTGACTCTGGAGGCTCAGTCTGACCTTAACCTGAGTAAACTGTGCACAGGCCTCAGTGAAGCACATTATCCTCATGAGGAGACAGTGAAGGGCGGTACCTCAATGCTCTCCAGAGAGGTGGCCCTCCGGAGTTTGGCCCCGCGGACCCCCTCCGAGGACCGGTCCTGGTCCTGGTCCTGGTTCTGGTCTGAGCTGGACTCCGCCTCTGAGTCCGGACGAGAGCGGCGGCCGTAACGCTTCGAACCTTTAACAAACTTTGGCTTCACCTCCTCAGGAACCGCTGCAGAAGAACGAAGAGAAGTTAGAGGAGAGGAGGAGGAGGAGCAGAGGAGGAGCAGAGGAGGAGGAGAGGAGGAGGAGAGGAGGAGGAGAGAGGAGGAGGAGAGGAGGAGGAGAGAGGAGAGAGGAGGAGAGAGGAGGAGGAGGAGGAGGAGAGAGGAGGAGGAGAGAGGAGGAGGAGAGGAGGAGGAGAGAGGAGGAGGAGAGAGGAGAGAGGAGGAGGAGGAGAGAGGAGGAGTAGAGAGGAGGAGGAGGAGAGAGGAGGAGGAGGAGGAGAGAGGAGGAGGAGAGGAGGAGGAGAGAGGAGGAGGAGGAGAGAGGAGGAGGAGAGGAGGAGGAGAGAGGAGGAGGAGGAGGAGAGAGGAGGAAGAGGAGGAGAGAGGAGGAGGAGAGGAGGAGGAGGAGAGAGGAGGAGGAGCAGAGGAGGAGGAGAGAGGAGGAGGAGAGAGGAGGAGGAGCAGAGGAGGAGCAGAGGAGGAGCAGAGGAGGAGAGAGGAGCAGAGGAGGAGGAGGAGGAGGAGGAGAGGAGGAGGAGAGAGGAGGAGGAGGAGGAGAGAGGAGGAGGAGGAGGAGAGGAGAGAGGAGCAGAGGAGGAGAGAGGAGGAGGAGGAGGTACCTGGCTGTAAGTAGCTGCTGTCCTCCTCTGAGCTGAAGTCCAGAGACCGGGACAGAACGGAAACAAAACCTTCTTTAAACTCCTCAAAGTTCACCTGCGACAGAAACGCCACAGTACAGAGGTGCGTTAGATTCGTTCACCAGGGCGTTTACAGAGGTGCGTTAGATTCGTTCACCAGGGCGTTTACAGAGGTGCGTTAGATTCGTTCACCAGGGCGTTTACAGAGGTGCGTTAGATTCGTTCACCAGGGCGTTTACAGAGGTGCGTTAGATTCGTTCACCAGGGCGTTTACAGAGGTGCGTTAGATTCGTTCGCCAGGGCGTTTACAGAGGTGCGTTACATTCGTTCACCAGGGCGTTTACAGAGGTGCGTTAGATTCGTTCACCAGGGCGTTTACAGAGGTGCGTTACATTCGTTCACCAGGGCGTTTACAGAGGTGCGTTAGATTCGTTCACCAGGGCGTTTACAGAGGTGCGTTACATTCGTTCACCAGGGCGTTTACAGAGGTGCGTTACATTCGTTCACCAGGGCGTTTACAGAGGTGCGTTACATTCGTTCACCAGGGCGTTTACAGAGGTGCGTTACATTCGTTCGCCAGGGCGTTTACAGAGGTGCGTTACATTCGTTCACCAGGGCGTCTGAGGTGCGTTAGATTCGTTCACCAGCGCGTCTGAGGTGCGTTGGACGTACTCACCCTGCCGTGCCGGCGCGGGCCCAGCAGACGGTCCAGCAGCAGAGGCAGGTGTTTGTCCAGGTGTAGTCTCTGGCACAGCGTCGTCAGGTCGTCTTTGTCCAAAAACCCCGAGCTCGTCGAGTCGCAGCCGTCGAACTCCGCCCTGAGCTGAGCCACGTACTCGCTATGCTCCGCCTCCTCCATCGGATCGGCCAATCAGAGGGCAGGGACAGAGGCATGGACCGATCAGAGGGCGGGGACAGAGGCATGGACCAATCAGAGGGCAGACTGAGACGCTGTAAATGAAACAAAACAATAAAATCTTTTCAACCTGCTCACAACTCTTTAGGGCCCTGACCCACCAGTTGAGAATCCGTGGTTTAACAGTCGTTATTCTCATTATTATGCTTTTATCTTTGTGTAAAACTGTGGTACCTGTCACATCGTGTCTCCAGGCTTATTCACTCATTCACTCATTTTGGCTGAAAAGAACTCTGTGTCTGTCCAAATCCGCCCGGTAACAGCGTCCACGCTCCTGCCAATCACAAAAAGTTAAAATAAAAGTCTGCGGCCTTGTACACACAGAGACAGAAACGTTATTGTTTCAAAAACTTTCCTAGTTAAATAAACACTGCACCGTCTCAGTAAAAGTGTGTCATCCCAGATCCACACAAAACCACTGAAAACGCTGTAATACATACGCCAGGCCTGGTAGTGGCGCTGTATCGCTGTCACAAAAACAGACGAGAACACACAGGGCATGTGCAGAAAACTGGTGCGGTGTAAACAGAAGAACACGGCGGTGAATATAAATGTGCGACGTCAGTCTGTAGCAGAATATTGTGCTGTAAAAACCATAAACGCAACACCGGAAAGACGCCGCTGTCGTTGTTGTTGATGTTGTCGGAGTTTAGCGCATGGGGTTAAGGTGAGGTTGGGCTACGGCGTCAATTTTCCAGAAAAGACGCGTACGGGCTGTAAAGACGGAGACATGAATATAGCGTTTTGAGATCTTTCCACTCTGGGACCTAGGGCTGCAGGATACGGAGAAAACCTGCGATATTCCATAACTATGTTAAAAACTGCGATAACGATATTATTGTGATATTTGAAACTAGAGCCTACTTTTGGAACATAGTAAGTTAAATTCACTACATTTCACAAAAATGTAAGTTCCTGTATTTACAAATCCAAACTTAACTCAGACTAAACCAGGAATAAAACAAGGCTAAGCTGGGACTAAATTAATTAAATTACCACTAAAACTGGACTTTTTAAACATTTTTATTTAGTCACAACACATGTTCTTTTAAGGCTCTGGTGGAAAATGATTCTTCAGAGTAAATCTCTGTCAGATCACAGCGTACAGATATTGTGTTTGCTGATATTGCGATAACGATAATTTTGCGATATATTGTGCAGCCCTAACTAAAGTAAAAGTATTTTAGCAGTATTTCTCTCAGATGGGACGACTGCTGAATGAGTTAAATGTGAGGATGGTGCTGAAGTTGAAACTGATGACATTAATGAAGCAGCAGTCTTTATTATTCTGCTTATATACAACTCTACTGTATCTGTTATAGTCAGCTCCTAAGAAGATTTAGGTTTGAGTCTGGTCCATGTATGTTTTTGCTCCTGGGAAACAGAAACTGCAGATCATGTGTTCTCCAGTCGTCTACACGTCAGAGTCTTCTCATCTAAAGACGTTTGTTACTTTATGAACAATCTGATATTTCTGAAGTTGTCAACCTTGTAATTATTATGTGTAAATATTTTATTCATACATGTAAATGGAAAGTATTACTCCACTGATGGCTATTTTCTTGAACTACTTTGCTGATTTTTTTAAGTCACAAGTCAACAACAAACAAAAAAACTGCCATGATCTACCAAAAAATGGCAAAATCCTTGTTGTTTTGAACATAATGCCTTGCCCGTGCCAGATTTGTTTTTCTTTTCCATCTTAGTCACTTCACCATTTTGTAATGATAACTCTCATTTTTAACCCTGACTTGTTCTTGGAATAAATAAATATTCAGCTCCTGTGAGTCTACAGTAAAATACGGAAGCGCATAGTAGTCACCAAAAAAAAACTATCTCGTAATTACGAGATAAAGATGAACGTACCCTTTAGGACATTGAATGTTACCCGTCACAGTAACCAGTATGAGACAAAGGTTTTTTAGCAATAGGATGTAAATACATGGAATGCCCTGCCAGCCTCTGTTGTAACTGCTCTAAGTCTGAACAGCTTCAAATCACGACTTGATCAACTCTGGAAACACCACCCATGCTACTTTAACTGGGAAGATAACTCCTTTAGTTCCCCCGAACCCAGTATGTCACAAATCACAAACATTATGAAGTAAAGTTCAGCTCAAGATCTGGTCATAGAGGCCACAGGGCCTGCGACCAGGAAGCACCTCAGTAACCTCAGTAAGTCATCACAGCTTAAGTGGCCCCACCCTCCAGGGGCCTCAGTAAGCTAATTGCGGTAATTATTCCTGTCAATTAATCAATTATTTTTATATTTTTTTATTTGGGCTTTATAACAATGAAGCTTGGACATTAAATGGCTATCCACTTATCATCCACTATCCACTTAGCATGCGGGAAACTACCAGCTAGCTTACTATAGAAGCTCATAGTAGTCACCCAAAAAAAAAAAAACTATCTCGTAATTACGAGAAAAACTATCTCGTAATTACGACTTATTTTCTCGTAATTACGAAATAGTTTCTCGTAATTACGAGATAGTTTTTTTTTTTTTTTTTGGTGACTACTATGCGCTTCCGTAGTAAAAACACCAAAACTCAAAATACTCTGCAAATCAAACCAACTCAGAAATGTAGTAACGTAAAAGTACCCGCTGTAAAATCTACTTTGGTAAAGTAACTAAGTCCTTTTACTTCGTTACAGTCCGTGCAGAGCTGATGTTACTCCTGTCCACGTCTCCATCGTAAACCTCAACCATCTGGCCATCATTTCTCTGTTTTTATCCAGAATTAATTTCGCCACAAAACTAAACAAAAATAAATAAATCATTATTTCTGAATAAAGTCGATAAAGCGCAGTTTTGTACAAAGTTAGAGCGAACGGCCCAAATCTCGCGAGATCCCGCAGCTTCACCAAAACAACGCAAAGGAAAGCGCGGTGTTCTCGCGAGATCCCGCAGCTTCACCATGGGAACGGGATAGCGACCTGAGAACAAAAGGCTCGCGACTGCACAAAACTCACAAAAAACAGCTCCAAACCGCGGAGGAAGTGAGTAAAGAGCGTCCAGAGTCCGCGGAGGACGAGAGGAAATGTTTTAGACTCCGCGAGAGGAGGAAGAGTTCGTCCAGAGCCTCACGGTTAAAACTTTTACAGGAGTTTTTCTGTTTCTCACCGCGGGAAAGCTGCGCTCGCGGGGCTCCGGTAAAATCCGTAAAGTTTCGTCCGTTTCCTTTTCTCCGCAGCAGAAATCACGGAACCAGGAGGAAACCGAGGGAGGACGGCGCAGACTGGCACCGAGCACCGAGCACCGAGCACCGGGCTCCAGGTGGGTTCCACCGAAACACTGCCCCCTGCCGGCGGCACCGGGAGGGACTTCCGCCGGACACGGCTTCAAAATAAAACCTGTAACTTTAGTTTAGGGCTTCAAAATAAAACCTGTAACTTTAGTTTAGAGCTTCAGAATAAAACCTGTTAGTTTAGTTTAGAGCTTCAGAATAAAACCTGGTAGTTTAGTTTAGAGCTTCAGAATAAAACCTGTTAGTTTAGTTTAGAGCTTCAAAATAAAACCTTTTAGCTTAGTTTAGAGCTTCAGAATAAAACCTGGTAGTTTAGTTTAGGGCTTCAGAATAAAACCCGTTAGTTTAGTTTAGAGCTTCAGAATAAAACCTGGTAGTTTAGTTTAGGGCTTCAGAATAAAACCCGTTAGTTTAGTTTAGAGCTTCAGAATAAAACGTGTAACTTTAGTTTAGGGCTTCAGAATAAAACCTGGTAGTTTAGTTTAGGGCTTCAGAATAAAACCCGTTAGTTTAGTTTAGGGCTTCAGAATAAAACCTGGTAGTTTAGTTTAGGGCTTCAGAATAAAACCTGGTAGTTTAGTTTAGGGCTTCAGAATAAAACCTGTTAGTTTAGTTTAGGGCTTCAGAATAAAACCTGGTAGTTTAGTTTAGGGCTTCAGAATAAAACCTGGTAGTTTAGTTTAGAGCTTCAGAATAAAACCTGTAACTTTAGTTTAGAGCTTCAGAATAAAACCTGGTAGTTTAGTTTAGAGCTTCAGAATAAAACCTGGTAGTTTAGTTTAGGGCTTCAGAATAAAACCCGTTAGTTTAGTTTAGGGCTTCAGAATAAAACCTGGTAGTTTAGTTTAGGGCTTCAGAATAAAACCTGGTAGTTTAGTTTAGGGCTTCAGAATAAAACCTGGTAGTTTAGTTTAGGGCTTCAGAATAAAACCTTTTAGTTTAGTTTAGGGCTTCAGAATAAAACCCGTTAGTTTAGTTTAGAGCTTCAGAATAAAACCTGGTAGTTTAGTTTAGAGCTTCAGAATAAAACCTGGTAGTTTAGTTTAGGGCTTCAGAATAAAACCTGGTAGTTTAGTTTAGAGCTTCAGAATAAAACCTTTTAGTTTAGTTTAGGGCTTCAGAATAAAACCCGTTAGTTTAGTTTAGAGCTTCAGAATAAAACCTGGTAGTTTAGTTTAGAGCTTCAGAATAAAACCTGGTAGTTTAGTTTAGGGCTTCAGAATAAAACCTGGTAGTTTAGTTTAGGGCTTCAGAATAAAACCCGTTAGTTTAGTTTAGGGCTTCAGAATAAAACCTGGTAGTTTAGTTTAGGGCTTCAGAATAAAACCCGTTAGTTTAGTTTAGGGCTTCAGAATAAAACCTGGTAGTTTAGTTTAGGGCTTCAGAATAAAACCCGTTAGTTTAGTTTAGGGCTTCAGAATAAAACCCGTTAGTTTAGTTTAGGGCTTCAGAATAAAACCCGTTAGTTTAGTTTAGGGCTTCAGAATAAAACCCGTTAGTTTAGTTTAGAGCTTCAGAATAAAACCTGGTAGTTTAGTTTAGAGCTTCAGAATAAAACCTGGTAGTTTAGGGCTTCAGAATAAAACCCGTTAGTTTAGTTTAGGGCTTCAGAATAAAACCCGTTAGTTTAGTTTAGAGCTTCAGAATAAAACCTGGTAGTTTAGTTTAGAGCTTCAGAATAAAACCCGTTAGTTTAGTTTAGGGCTTCAGAATAAAACCCGTTAGTTTAGTTTAGAGCTTCAGAATAAAACCTGGTAGTTTAGTTTAGAGCTTCAGAATAAAACCTGGTAGTTTAGGGCTTCAGAATAAAACCCGTTAGTTTAGTTTAGGGCTTCAGAATAAAACCTGGTAGTTTAGTTTAGGGCTTCAGAATAAAACCCGTTAGTTTAGTTTAGAGCTTCAGAATAAAACCTGGTAGTTTAGTTTAGGGCTTCAGAATAAAACCTGGTAGTTTAGTTTAGGGCTTCAGAATAAAACCCGTTAGTTTAGTTTAGAGCTTCAGAATAAAACCCATTAGTTTAGTTTAGGGCTTCAGAATAAAACCTGGTAGTTTAGTTTAGGGCTTCAGAATAAAACCCGTTAGTTTAGTTTAGGGCTTCAGAATAAAACCCGTTAGTTTAGTTTAGGGCTTCAGAATAAAACCCGTTAGTTTAGTTTAGGGCTTCAGAATAAAACCCGTTAGTTTAGTTTAGAGCTTCAGAATAAAACCTGGTAGTTTAGTTTAGAGCTTCAGAATAAAACCTGGTAGTTTAGGGCTTCAGAATAAAACCCGTTAGTTTAGTTTAGGGCTTCAGAATAAAACCCGTTAGTTTAGTTTAGAGCTTCAGAATAAAACCTGGTAGTTTAGTTTAGAGCTTCAGAATAAAACCCGTTAGTTTAGTTTAGGGCTTCAGAATAAAACCCGTTAGTTTAGTTTAGAGCTTCAGAATAAAACCTGGTAGTTTAGTTTAGAGCTTCAGAATAAAACCTGGTAGTTTAGGGCTTCAGAATAAAACCCGTTAGTTTAGTTTAGGGCTTCAGAATAAAACCTGGTAGTTTAGTTTAGGGCTTCAGAATAAAACCCGTTAGTTTAGTTTAGAGCTTCAGAATAAAACCTGGTAGTTTAGTTTAGGGCTTCAGAATAAAACCTGGTAGTTTAGTTTAGGGCTTCAGAATAAAACCCGTTAGTTTAGTTTAGAGCTTCAGAATAAAACCTGGTAGTTTAGTTTAGGGCTTCAGAATAAAACCTGGTAGTTTAGTTTAGGGCTTCAGAATAAAACCTGGTAGTTTAGTTTAGGGCTTCAGAATAAAACCTGGTAGTTTAGTTTAGAGCTTCAGAATAAAACCTGGTAGTTTAGTTTAGGGCTTCAGA
>CM036254.1:62500-63855 GCA_020698575.1 Bostrychus sinensis
TGAAAAGCGCTATATAAAATTGATGTATTATTATTATTATTATTATTATTATAAACATATGTAATAAACTAACTAACAAACTAACTAAGTAACTAACTAACTAACAAAGTAGCTAACTAGCTAACTAGTGTGTGACCACCTCAAAAGTACTAAAAGTGGGTGGTTGTGTGATTTTGTGGGACAAGAGAAAATAAATAAATAAATCTCTTTTTATGGAGTTTTTGAAGTCTGCATTTCCTGAAAACAACCCAGCAGCAGCTCCCAGCTCCAGGAGAGGCCTGTCCTGAAGCAGAGGCAGACAAACAAATATTCAACCACAGACAGGACGCCCACAGATATTTATTTTACATTTTACAGAAGAAACAGCGACCTGATGTTGTTCTAAAGATGAATGTCTCATGTCACCGCTGAGCACATTTCCTCCGTTCATCAGCTTCTGCCTGTACACTGTTCATAATTATATGTTAAACAGATTCTTTGTCTTTATGATATTGGAAAATTGTTGTTTATTTACCAAGATGTTTTAGCAACATCTGGGGTTTAAGCTTTTGATAATTGTTAGAGATTTATTAAATTATAATTTTTTTAATTCAATAGACCCTTCTTGTGTTTGTAAACAGAACGTCTGTGTTCCAGAGACTGCTACTGGAACTTAAAAAAAAACAATAATACATTTTTAATTGAGGTGTTAGCGTTAGCCACCAAACATCGCAAATGTTAGAATTGTTCATTTGTGATGTAAGCATCAAAGAGGACGATGGTTCAGAAGTGTATTCAAGTCAGAAGTTTATTTGCGATCACACAGTGAGGTTACAGCAGCAGGGTGAGCGTCCTAAGCTTTTTATATTCTGTACGACGATGTCTGACGATCTCTGCAGAGCATTATCTTGCTTTTCTTCGAGTAACTTTCGTGCATAGGGCAGTTCCCAGTTTCTGCAGAGCTTTATCTTCTTGGGCGTCCCACAACCGGAGCTCCCCTGCAACCTCAGGTCTGATAACTTTGTAACCAGCTCATTATTGTCCACTTTTTAGAAATGAACCCAAGTGTAAGGTGACCTTGCAGTGGAAGAAAAACATCACATAAGACCCAACTATTCTTACTAATACTGAAGCGTTTATTAACCTTAGCAGTAGTACATCAAAATATAAGTTTAATGGTAATACACAAAGCTATCTGTAGAAATATTCAATACAAACTATGAATAATCAGGGCAGGTTTGACCTGACAACCACTCTGCCACATGTGTGCGACGTCAGAGCCTGGTACAGAACATTAGCGAGTGAGTCAATGTTTAGCCGTTTGATTTAATGAAGAAATTAGAGTCAATAATTAGCATATGAGCTAAAAGCTATGT
>CM036254.1:63880-113466 GCA_020698575.1 Bostrychus sinensis
ACTTGTATCACAGTGTACTTGTATCACAGTGTACTTGTATCACACGTGTACTTGTATCACACGTGTACTTGTATCACACGTGTACTTGTATCACATGTACTTGTATCACATGTACTTGTATCACATGTACTTGTATCACACGTGTACTTGTATCACATGTGTACTTGTATCACACGTGTACTTGTATCACAGTGTACTTGTATCACACGTGTACTTGTATCACATGTACTTGTATCACACGTGTACTTGTATCACACGTGTACTTGTATCACATGTACTTGTATCACATGTGTACTTGTATCACGTGTACTTGTATCACAGTGTACTTGTATCACACGTGTACTTGTATCACACGTGTACTTGTATCACACGTGTACTTGTATCACACGTGTACTTGTATCACAGTGTACTTGTATCACGTGTACTTGTATCACACGTGTACTTGTATCACAGTGTACTTGTATCACAGTGTACTTGTATCACAGTGTACTTGTATCACACGTGTACTTGTATCACACGTGTACTTGTATCACATGTACTTGTATCACACGTGTACTTGTATCACACGTGTACTTGTATCACACGTGTACTTGTATCACAGGTGTACTTGTATCACAGTGTACTTGTATCACATGTGTACTTGTATCACATTGTACTTGTATCACACGTGTACTTGTATCACACGTGTACTTGTATCACATGTACTTGTATCACACGTGTACTTGTATCACAGTGTACTTGTATCACAGGTGTACTTGTATCACAGGTGTACTTGTATCACATGTACTTGTATCACATGTACTTGTATCACGTGTACTTGTATCACACGTGTACTTGTATCACAGGTGTACTTGTATCACATGTACTTGTATCACACGTGTACTTGTATCACAGTGTACTTGTATCACACGTGTACTTGTATCACACGTGTACTTGTATCACACGTGTACTTGTATCACACGTGTACTTGTATCACACGTGTACTTGTATCACACGTGTACTTGTATCACACGTGTACTTGTATCACATGTACTTGTATCACAGGTGTACTTGTATCACACGTGTACTTGTATCACACGTGTACTTGTATCACATGTACTTGTATCACACGTGTACTTGTATCACACATGTACTTGTATCACACGTGTACTTGTATCACAGGTGTACTTGTATCACGTGTACTTGTATCACACGTGTACTTGTATCATGTGTACTTGTATCACACGTGTACTTGTATCATGTGTACTTGTATCACACGTGTACTTGTATCACAGGTGTACTTGTATCACACGTGTACTTGTATCATGTGTACTTGTATCACACGTGTACTTGTATCACAGGTGTACTTGTATCACGTGTACTTGTATCACACGTGTACTTGTATCACACGTGTACTTGTATCGTGTACTTGTATCACACGTGTACTTGTATCATGTGTACTTGTATCACACGTGTACTTGCATCACAGGTGTACTTGTATCACAGGTGTACTTGTATCACGTGTACTTGTATCACACGTGTACTTGTATCACACGTGTACTTGTATCACAGGTGTACTTGTATCACGTGTACTTGTATCACACGTGTACTTGTATCACACGTGTACTTGTATCGTGTACTTGTATCACACGTGTACTTGTATCACACGTGTACTTGTATCACACGTGTACTTGTATCGTGTACTTGTATCACACGTGTACTTGTATCACGTGTACTTGTATCACACGTGTACTTGTATCACACGTGTACTTGTATCGTGTACTTGTATCACACGTGTACTTGTATCACAGGTGTACTTGTATCACGTGTACTTGTATCACGTGTACTTGTATCACACGTGTACTTGTATCACACGTGCACTTGTATCACACGTGTACTTGTATCATGTGTACTTGTATCACACGTGTACTTGTATCACGTGTACTTGTATCACACGTGTACTTGTATCACGTGTACTTGTATCACACGTGCACTTGTATCACACGTGTACTTGTATCACACGTGTACTTGTATCGTGTACTTGTATCACAGGTGTACTTGTATCACAGGTGTACTTGTATCATGTGTACTTGTATCACAGGTGTACTTGTATCACACGTGTACTTGTATCACAGGTGTACTTGTATCACACGTGTACTTGTATCACGTGTACTTGTATCGTGTACTTGTATCACAGGTGTACTTGTATCACGTGTACTTGTATCACAGGTGTACTTGTATCACGTGTACTTGTATCACACGTGTACTTGTATCACACGTGCACTTGTATCACACGTGTACTTGTATCATGTGTACTTGTATCACACGTGTACTTGTATCACGTGTACTTGTATCACACGTGTACTTGTATCACGTGTACTTGTATCACACGTGCACTTGTATCACACGTGTACTTGTATCACACGTGTACTTGTATCGTGTACTTGTATCACAGGTGTACTTGTATCACAGGTGTACTTGTATCATGTGTACTTGTATCACAGGTGTACTTGTATCACACGTGTACTTGTATCACAGGTGTACTTGTATCACACGTGTACTTGTATCACGTGTACTTGTATCGTGTACTTGTATCACAGGTGTACTTGTATCACGTGTACTTGTATCACAGGTGTACTTGTATCACGTGTACTTGTATCACACGTGTACTTGTATCACACGTGTACTTGTATCACGTGTACTTGTATCACGTGTACTTGTATCACACGTGTACTTGTATCACGTGCACTTGTATCACACGTGCACTTGTATCACACGTGCACTTGTATCACACGTGCACTTGTATCACACGTGCACTTGTATCACACGTGTACTTGTATCACACGTGCACTTGTATCACACGTGCACTTGTATCTCACGTGCACTTGTATCACACGTGTACTTGTATCACACGTGTACTTGTATCACAGGTGTACTTGTATCACAGGTGTACTTGTATCACAGGTGTACTTGTATCACAGGTGTACTTGTATCACATGTGTACTTGTATCACATGTGTACTTGTATCACATGTGTACTTGTATCACATGTGTACTTGTATCACATGTGTACTTGTATCACATGTGTACTTGTATCACAGGTCTGTGGTTATTTTAGAGCTCATAAATAACTAATGGAGAGATACAATCGGCGTCGGTAAAGTGAGGTTAACTTATATTTTCTCCTCGGGCACCGTCAGAAACGGTAAAGTGGGGTTTCCCCTCGTACATTAAAAAGTGAATTAAAGACAAAATAAGGCAAAACTGGTTATTTTTTTATTTAACAAACAAAAATGGAGGGATCAAAAGTCAATATCAAAATAAAACAATAATAATAACGTAGCGCCCCCAGAGTTGAAAGGAATACCGACAAACCTCGAGTTGAGTTCTTATGCATTTTTAAGGCAACAGGTGAACTTTCATTTGTAATATTAACAATCTTTAAATGAAATTTACAAAATGCAATAAGAAATGGGGAGCAGTTCCCCAGTGGTCTTCATTTGTCCAGTTTTTTCCTTGATGTTAACAAATTGCTGCTCTGCTCCTCTCTGTGAAGCAGAGGGACGGCCCCTGGCGCCGCAGTGGCGAGCTCAGCAATCGGTCCACTCCCAGCTTCAAGAACGCTTTCCTTCGTTGAACTGGGTCGCAATACGCCACGGACAGTTTTCACTGAAGATGAGAAAAGAAAAGAGAAAAAGTCCATTTAATAGTCAAGGAACAACTGTAACAGTAATCAGTATCAGTTATATCAGTATCAGTTATATCAGTATCGGTTATATCGGTATCGGTTATATCGGTATCGGTTATATCGGTATCGGTTATATCGGTATCGGTTATATCGGTATCGGTTATATCGGTATCGGTTATATCGGTATCGGTTATATCGGTATCGGTTAACTATTATTGTATATAATGCACATTATTTTGAATCATGTTTTGAGAAAGAAACCTCATGAACGTTCTCGTGGCTCTGGTGGGTGCTGGGTGCTGCTCACATCGGTCTTGATGTCTGTGAAGTTCATTTGAAAGGGAATCAAGTTTTAGTTTGTGTGAAAGATGTAAAGGCTGAAGAGCTCTTGAGCAAGACACTTAAACATCCAGGGACCGATGCCCTGAACCTAAACAACAGTAGGTGGCTTTGGATAAAAGCGTCAGCTAAATGTAACGTTGTGTGATGTAGCTCCTGCTTCACGTCAGAGCGGAACGAAGGACGACAGGTGAACAAAGCTTCAAACTTTGTCATGTGACCACTGTCGAACCACGGAGCTGGGTCCTTCAGACAAAAACTATAACTGTAATGTTTTACTTTTGTTAACAAAAGCTGCTCAGTAACTATGGAGGATAAAAAGTGCCAAAATGAAATAAATAAATACATCATTAAATAATTAAATGTGTCCATAATTAATTAAAAAGCAATTCATTTTATATAAAAAAAACATATTTATTTCACTATTTATTTAATTATTTCATGGTCCTCAGCTGCAGCGCATCATGAATTAATTTTATCTTTAACCTCATCCAAAGTCAGAGGGCGGGGCTAACGCAGATCAGATCCATGGCTTCAGTCTGAAGTCAGTACAGAACAACAGTCAGAGTCAGAGTCAGAGCAGAGTCAGTGCAGAGTCAGAGTCAGTGCAGAGTCAGAGTCAGTGCAGAGTCAGTGCAGAGTCAGAGTCAGTGCAGAGTCAGAGTCAGTGCAGAGTCAGTGCAGAGTCAGAGTCAGAGTCAGTGCAGAGTCAGAGCAGAGTCAGAGTCAGTGCAGAGTCAGAGCAGAGTCAGAGTCAGAGTCAGTGCAGAGTCAGAGTCAGTGCAGAGTCAGTGCAGAGTCAGAGTCAGTGCAGAGTCAGTGCAGAGTCAGAGTCAGTGCAGAGTCAGTGCAGAGTCAGTGCAGAGTCAGAGTCAGTGCAGAGTCAGTGCAGAGTCAGAGTCAGTGCAGAGTCAGAGTCAGCGCAGAGTCAGTGCAGAGTCAGAGTCAGAGTCAGTGCAGAGTCAGTGCAGAGTCAGAGTCAGTGCAGAGTCAGAGTCAGCGCAGAGTCAGTGCAGAGTCAGAGTCAGAGTCAGTGCAGAGTCAGAGCAGAGTCAGTGCAGAGTCAGTGCAGAGTCAGAGCAGAGTCAGTGCAGAGTCAGTGCAGAGTCAGAGTCAGTGCAGAGTCAGAGTCAGCGCAGAGTCAGTGCAGAGTCAGAGTCAGAGTCAGTGCAGAGTCAGTGCAGAGTCAGAGTCAGTGCAGAGTCAGAGTCAGCGCAGAGTCAGTGCAGAGTCAGAGTCAGTGCAGAGTCAGAGTCAGAGTCAGTGCAGAGTCAGAGCAGAGTCAGAGTCAGTGCAGAGTCAGAGCAGAGTCAGAGTCAGAGTCAGTGCAGAGTCAGAGCAGAGTCAGAGTCAGAGTCAGTGCAGAGTCAGAGCAGAGTCAGTGCAGAGTCAGTGCAGAGTCAGAGCAGAGTCAGTGCAGAGTCAGAGCAGAGTCAGAGTCAGAGTCAGAGTCAGTGCAGAGTCAGAGCAGAGTCAGTGCAGAGTCAGAGTCAGGCAGAGTCAGAGCAGAGTCAGTGCAGAGTCAGAGCAGAGTCAGTGCAGAGTCAGAGCAGAGTCAGAGTCAGAGTCAGAGTCAGTGCAGAGTCAGAGTCAGAGTCAGAGTCAGTGCAGAGTCAGTGCAGAGTCAGTGCAGAGTCAGTGCAGAGTCAGAGTGCAGAGTCAGAGTCAGAGTCAGTGCAGAGTCAGTGCAGAGTCAGAGCAGAGTCAGTGCAGAGTCAGAGTCAGTGCAGAGTCAGTGCAGAGTCAGAGTCAGAGTCAGAGTCAGAGTCAGTGCAGAGTCAGTGCAGAGTCAGAGTCAGTGCAGAGTCAGAGTCAGTGCAGAGTCAGAGTCAGTGCAGAGTCAGAGTCAGCGCAGAGTCAGTGCAGAGTCAGAGTCAGAGTCAGTGCAGAGTCAGTGCAGAGTCAGAGTCAGTGCAGAGTCAGAGTCAGTGCAGAGTCAGAGTCAGCGCAGAGTCAGTGCAGAGTCAGAGTCAGAGTCAGTGCAGAGTCAGAGTCAGTGCAGAGTCAGAGCAGAGTCAGAGTCAGAGTCAGTGCAGAGTCAGAGTCAGAGTCAGTGCAGAGTCAGAGCAGAGTCAGAGTCAGAGTCAGTGCAGAGTCAGAGCAGAGTCAGAGCAGAGTCAGAGTCAGAGTCAGTGCAGAGTCAGAGCAGAGTCAGTGCAGAGTCAGAGTCAGTGCAGAGTCAGAGTCAGCGCAGAGTCAGTGCAGAGTCAGAGCAGAGTCAGAGTCAGTGCAGAGTCAGAGTCAGCGCAGAGTCAGTGCAGAGTCAGAGCAGAGTCAGAGTCAGAGTCAGAGTCAGAGTCAGTGCAGAGTCAGAGCAGAGTCAGAGTCAGAGTCAGTGCAGAGTCAGTGCAGAGTCAGAGCAGAGTCAGAGCAGAGTCAGTGCAGAGTCAGAGTCAGAGTCAGTGCAGAGTCAGAGCAGAGTCAGAGTCAGAGTCAGAGTCAGAGTCAGAGCAGAGTCAGAGTCAGAGTCAGAGTCAGTGCAGAGTCAGAGCAGAGTCAGAGTCAGAGTCAGTGCAGAGTCAGAGCAGAGTCAGTGCAGAGTCAGAGCAGAGTCAGTGCAGAGTCAGAGTCAGTGCAGAGTCAGTGCAGAGTCAGAGTCAGTGCAGAGTCAGTGCAGAGTCAGAGCAGAGTCAGTGCAGAGTCAGAGTCAGAGTCAGAGTCAGAGTCAGAGTCAGTGCAGAGTCAGAGTCAGTGCAGAGTCAGTGCAGAGTCAGAGCAGAGTCAGTGCAGAGTCAGAGTCAGAGTCAGTGCAGAGTCAGAGCAGAGTCAGAGTCAGTGCAGAGTCAGAGTCAGTGCAGAGTCAGTGCAGAGTCAGAGTCAGAGTCAGTGCAGAGTCAGAGTCAGAGTCAGTGAACATGAGGCTGCATGTATTAAGACGTCAGCAGTGTTCAGTTCCTGACAGAGTTGGTAACCATGAGCTCAGGTCTGATGTTTGCAGATAAACAGTGCATCTTTCTGTCGATGCCTCAGGACCTGTTTTCCAGTAAAGTTGTGTTTCCAGTTGTATGACGGGGGTCGTCCAGGGTGGGGTGGATGGATTCAGTCGTTCAGTGGTTTACCTGACTGTGGCTGGGAATAACAGAGCTAACCCAGTGTTACAGAGCTGCATCACTGCGGCTGAACAGCGTGGACTGCCATCCAGAGTCCGGGCTGAGAAAGGTGAGGAGAATGCAGAGGTAGATGACAGGAAGTCTCACGTCACAGGCACAAGTGTCCGATATCAGAGGGAAATAAATAAATGTTTGGCAGTTAGACTTTTACAGCAAACAGATCAGCTGAATGTTGTGCAGAGCTTTAGGATATGTCCCACGTAAATGAAAACAACAACTTTATTCCTAACAGAACGGAGAGCCCTACATCTCTTCTCTCAGATCTTTTTTCTCTGGAGCACCAGGGAACATTGAACCCAGACAATGAAGTCCATCTTGTTGCACGACACCAGGTCTTCACTCCACTCCTTCAGAGAAGCCTGGACTCTTCCAGAGATGTTTGGAACTGTCATGGTCTAAGAACAGAAAGGAGTCCATCACCACAGCAACACAGGGAGCAGAGCCCTGCCCAGGATCCTACAGAGGTTAAAGAAAACGACACTTTTTAACTCGCATCAAACTCTGTTCATCCATCATAAAATGACTGCCAAGTGTTGATCTTGAGTAGCTCAGAGGATCCAGAACGTGATGTATCATCTCTCACAAGAAAAACATCTTTCCATCTTCAGTGCATGGTTTCTAATGTTTGTCTTAAATGTTTCCCCTGAGGGATTATGGGAGAAAATAATGTGCTGATACTTAAATATAGCCCAGGTTATGTTATAAAACTGACCAGCCAACATGTTTTCCTGCAGTGTTTCATTTGGTATTCAACATGAGGATTAAAAACACTGTAAAGACGTCAGACTCATGTTAACAAGATTAATGAATGATGTTTGTATTGAGTTTAGGTGAATGAAGATCATGTGATCGACTGGAACAGGACCTCAGTCGTCCTGGAGGCGCAGCATCAGGCCCAGAGTTCACTGAACTCTCAGAGGAAGAAGCTGCCACTTTGCCAGTTCCTGGACTTTCTTTAACTGAGACAGTGCACGTTTGATCAAGAATCACAGAAGACTGAGGTGAAATCCAGGCTTTTTATTTAATCAACAAAACATGAAGGGAACCGTTTGATTTCCTTCAAAAAAAGCTGTTTTACGTTCAAGCTTCCCAGTGCTCTGACTGCTCTGTTCTGTTGGAAATAAAACATCTTTACACTGAAAGATACAGAGCTGACTATAGTTTCAGTAAATAATAATAATAATAATCATACTGCATTGTATGTAACATATCTGACGACATTAAAGAGGCCCAATGAGCAGTGCAAGAACCTGGGCCAGCAGGACGTCAGCAGCTGGGCCAGAGAACGTCAGCAGCTGGGCCAGAGAACGTCAGCAGCTGGGCCAGCAGGACGTCAGCAGCTGGGCCAGAGAACGTCAGCAGCTGGGCCAGCAGGACGTCAGCAGCTGGGCCAGCAGGACGTCAGCAGCTGGGCCAGCAGGACGTCAGCAGCTGGGCCAGCAGGACGTCAGCAGCTGGGCCAGAGAACGTCAGCAGCTGGGCCAGAGAACGTCAGCAGCTGGGCCAGCAGGACGTCAGCAGCTGGGCCAGAGAACGTCAGCAGCTGGGCCAGCAGGACGTCAGCAGCTGGGCCAGCAGGACGTCAGCAGCTGGGCCAGCAGGACGTCAGCAGCTGGGCCAGCAGGACGTCAGCAGCTGGGCCAGCAGGACGTCAGCAGCTGGGCCAGCAGGACGTCAGCAGCTGGGCCAGCAGGACGTCAGCAGCTGATTGAAACAGATTGAAGAGAACATTTCATTCATGGCTCAAGCTCTGAAACGACTGCTGTTTAAATCCCTCTGCATTTCACACAGATCAGACCTCAGTGAGGTTTTTACATCGCTTTCTATGAACTTCCTCAGAAACCCAGTGATGCTTGGACTCGATGTCTTCATCGCTCTCCTCCACTGGACATGGCATTTTTTCTAAAAGCATCTTAAAAAACATTTTAATTAGATTATAAGGAAAACTTTAAAAAAAGTAATAACTAGTGATGGGAAAAATGAAACGGGCACCGTTTCAACACAGTGGTGCTCCAAAACACGAATCAAAGCACTGGTCACATGACTCAGACGTTCATGAAGCTGGTCACGTGACTCAGACGTTCATGAAGCTGGTCACATGACTCAGACGTTCATGAAGCTGGTCACGTGACTCAGACGGTTCATGAAGCTGGTCACATGACTCAGACGGTTCATGAAGCTGGTCACGTGACTCAGACGGTTCATGAAGCTGGTCACGTGACTCAGACGTTCATGAAGCTGGTCACGTGACTCAGACGTTCATGAAGCTGGTCACATGACTCAGACGGTTCATGAAGCTGGTCACGTGACTCAGACGGTTCATGAAGCTGGTCACATGACTCAGACGTTCATGAAGCTGGTCACGTGACTCAGACGGTTCATGAAGCTGGTCACGTGACTCAGACGTTCATGATGCTGGTCACGTGACTCAGACGGTTCATGAAGCTGGTCACATGACTCAGACGTTCATGAAGCTGGTCACGTGACTCAGACGGTTCATGAAGCTGGTCACATGACTCAGACGGTTCATGAAGCTGGTCACGTGACTCAGACGGTTCATGAAGCTGGTCACGTGACTCAGACGTTCATGAAGCTGGTCACGTGACTCAGACGTTCATGAAGCTGGTCACATGACTCAGACGGTTCATGAAGCTGGTCACGTGACTCAGGCGGTTCATGAAGCTGGTCACGTGACTCAGACGGTTCATGAAGCTGGTCACGTGACTCAGACGGTTCATGAAGCTGGTCACGTGACTCAGACGTTCATGAAGCTGGTCACGTGACTCAGACGTTCATGAAGCTGGTCACGTGACTCAGACGGTTCATGAAGCTGGTCACATGACTCAGGCGGTTCATGAAGCTGGTCACGTGACTCAGACGTTCATGAAGCTGGTCACGTGACTCAGACGTTCATGAAGCTGGTCACGTGACTCAGACGGTTCATGAAGCTGGTCACGTGACTCAGACGGTTCATGAAGCTGGTCACGTGACTCAGACGGTTCATGAAGCTGGTCACGTGACTCAGACGGTTCATGAAGCTGGTCACGTGACTCAGACGTTCATGAAGCTGGTCACGTGACTCAGACGTTCATGAAGCTGGTCACGTGACTCAGACGTTCATGAAGCTGGTCACGTGACTCAGACGTTCATGAAGCTGGTCACGTGACTCAGACGTTCATGAAGCTGGTCACGTGACTCAGACGGTTCATGAAGCTGGTCACGTGACTCAGACGGTTCATGAAGCTGGTCACGTGACTCAGACGGTTCATGAAGCTGGTCACGTGACTCAGACGTTCATGAAGCTGGTCACGTGACTCAGACGTTCATGAAGCTGGTCACGTGACTCAGACGTTCATGAAGCTGGTCACATGACTCAGACGGTTCATGAAGCTGGTCACATGACTCAGGACGGTTCATGAAGCTGGTCACGTGACTCAGACGGTTCATGAAGCTGGTCACAGTGACTCAGACGTTCATGAAGCTGGTCACGTGACTCAGACGTTCATGAAGCTGGTCACGTGACTCAGACGTTCATGAAGCTGGTCACGTGACTCAGACGTTCATGAAGCTGGTCACGTGACTCAGACGGTTCATGAAGCTGGTCACGTGACTCAGACGTTCATGAAGCTGGTCACGTGACTCAGACGGTTCATGAAGCTGGTCACGTGACTCAGACGGTTCATGAAGCTGGTCACGTGACTCAGACGGTTCATGAAGCTGGTCACGTGACTCAGACGGTTCATGAAGCTGGTCACGTGACTCAGACGGTTCATGAAGCTGGTCACGTGACTCAGACGGTTCATGAAGCTGGTCACGTGACTCAGACGTTCATGAAGCTGGTCACGTGACTCAGACGGTTCATGAAGCTGGTCACGTGACTCAGACGGTTCATGAAGCTGGTCACGTGACTCAGACGTTCATGAAGCTGGTCACGTGACTCAGACGTTCATGAAGCTGGTCACGTGACTCAGACGGTTCATGAAGCTGGTCACGTGACTCAGACGGTTCATGAAGCTGGTCACGTGACTCAGACGTTCATGAAGCTGGTCACGTGACTCAGACGGTTCATGAAGCTGGTCACGTGACTCAGACGTTCATGAAGCTGGTCACGTGACTCAGACGGTTCATGAAGCTGGTCACGTGACTCAGACGGTTCATGAAGCTGGTCACGTGACTCAGACGGTTCATGAAGCTGGTCACGTGACTCAGACGTTCATGAAGCTGGTCACGTGACTCAGACGTTCATGAAGCTGGTCACGTGACTCAGACGGTTCATGAAGCTGGTCACGTGACTCAGACGGTTCATGAAGCTGGTCACGTGACTCAGACGTTCATGAAGCTGGTCACGTGACTCAGACGGTTCATGAAGCTGGTCACGTGACTCAGACGGTTCATGAAGCTGGTCACGTGACTCAGACGGTTCATGAAGCTGGTCACGTGACTCAGACGGTTCATGAAGCTGGTCACGTGACTCAGACGTTCATGAAGCTGGTCACGTGACTCAGACGGTTCATGAAGCTGGTCACGTGACTCAGACGGTTCATGAAGCTGGTCACGTGACTCAGACGTTCATGAAGCTGGTCACGTGACTCAGACGGTTCATGAAGCTGGTCACGTGACTCAGACGGTTCATGAAGCTGGTCACGTGACTCAGACGGTTCATGAAGCTGGTCACGTGACTCAGACGTTCATGAAGCTGGTCACGTGACTCAGACGGTTCATGAAGCTGGTCACGTGACTCAGACGGTTCATGAAGCTGGTCACGTGACTCAGACGGTTCATGAAGCTGGTCACGTGACTCAGACGGTTCATGAAGCTGGTCACGTGACTCAGACGTTCATGAAGCTGGTCACGTGACTCAGACGGTTCATGAAGCTGGTCACGTGACTCAGACGGTTCATGAAGCTGGTCACGTGACTCAGACGTTCATGAAGCTGGTCACGTGACTCAGACGGTTCATGAAGCTGGTCACGTGACTCAGACGTTCATGAAGCTGGTCACGTGACTCAGACGGTTCATGAAGCTGGTCACGTGACTCAGACGTTCATGAAGCTGGTCACGTGACTCAGACGTTCATGAAGCTGGTCACGTGACTCAGACGTTCATGAAGCTGGTCACGTGACTCAGACGTTCATGAAGCTGGTCACGTGACTCAGACGGTTCATGAAGCTGGTCACGTGACTCAGACGGTTCATGAAGCTGGTCACGTGACTCAGACGGTTCATGAAGCTGGTCACGTGACTCAGACGTTCATGAAGCTGGTCACGTGACTCAGACGGTTCATGAAGCTGGTCACGTGGACTCAGACGTTCATGAAGCTGGTCACGTGACTCAGACGGTTCATGAAGCTGGTCACGTGACTCAGGACGGTTCATGAAGCTGGTCACGTGACTCAGACGTTCATGAAGCTGGTCACGTGACTCAGGCGTTCATGAGCTGTCACGTGACTCAGCTTTCATGAAGCTGGTCACGTGACTCAGACGTTCATGAAGCTGGTCACGTGACTCAGACGTCATGAAGCTGGTCACGTGACTCAGACGGTCATGAAGCTGGTCACATGACTCAGACGGTTCATGAAGCTGGTCACATGACTCAGACGGTCATGAGCTGGTCCCAGACTCAGGAAGCTGGTCCGTTCAGACGGTTCATGAAGCTGGTCACGTGACTCAGACGTTCATGAAGCTGGTCACATGACTCAGACGGTTCATGAAGCTGGTCACAGTGACTCAGACGGTTCATGAAGCTGGTCACGTGACTCAGACGTTCATGAAGCTGGCACGTGACTCAAGGACGTTCATGAGATGCTGTCACGTGACTCAGACGGTTCATGAAGCTGGTCACGTGACTCAGACGTTCATGAAGCTGGTCACGTGACTCAGACGGTTCATGAAGCTGGTCACGTGACTCAGACGGTTCATGAAGCTGGTCACGTGACTCAGACGGTTCATGAAGCTGGTCACGTGACTCAGACGTTCATGAACCGCTGTAGTTTCGCGAGTGTTTGAGCGAGTGTTGAACATGGGTTTGATTGACAGAGTTTTTAACGAACCACAGAGCAGCACGAGCCGTCTCAACCCACTCCCGAGGTTTAAAAGAGAAGTTACTGCGTCTGTCCTTGTGGGTTTGTGAGAGGTGAGAGATATTTGTGATTGTGACAGTGATCTTTGATCTAGGGTTAGTTTGTCAGGTAATTTGTTAGGAGTTTGTTACAACTTAGTTAGGTTCTGTAAATGTGCACAGACACAGCATTACAGCAGCGCCACTGTCGAAGTAAAGAAGGACTTACAAGATCACTTTCTTCCTGGGACTGATCACCCTTTGCTCTTTTGTCATATATCCACATTTATTTATTTTGTCAAAAGAATTCTTATGTAAACCAGCAACAGTGTCCCATGTGAAAGAGTTTTTTCAAAAGCTGGAGAAGTAATCAGCAAAAAAAGGAATAGATTGAATCCTTCCACTGCAGAAAAAAATATATTTTTGAATAAAATTTTTTAGATGTGAACCACAGATATTTCATTGTTTTTATTTAAGATTTAACATTCAATAATTTCCTCTCATTGTTACAGTAACACAGAAACTACTTTGGAGCATCCATCAGTGAATTACACAGAGTTAGTACAACTGTAATGCAGATATTACACACGCATTAAAACATGGCATGTACACGAATGTAAGACTCTTTAAAGTTTGTAAACACAATGAACATGAGGCAGAGACGTTTTTATTTTAGATCTGTGTTTTCAGTGCTGGTCCTGTCATTAATGTAGAGTCTGGTCGTGGTAAACCCATGGTAAACCTGAACGCTCAGAGAAGTGCTGCTGCTCCATCGGGGAATTTTAGAAGTGGTTTAAATCAGCAGCAGACGTCACGGCCACAGACGTGAACTTATTTTATTAGAAATGAAACTATAAAGAAATGCATCCTTCCACTGTCAAAAATATTTTATAGAGTTGTGAACAAAAAACATTTAACAGTTTTTATTGAACTTTATTTTAGAAACAGAAATACATCAGCTGCACACGCAAACATGAACTTGTTTTTTTGGAAACAAAAGGTTTTAATAGCACCTTGCCACTAGAGGTCACTGTGGAAACATTTGGTTCAAACGTTCTGCTGTTTCATGAAGCCTCGTTTTGCCATCGCTAGTTAATAACTAGACGTAAGAACTCGTGAAGGAAAACGCTGATTACCATCTTAAATGGACAAATCATTAAAGATCTATAATTTTTATTTGCGATTTCATCAAAGTCACAGAAATAACATTAAACAACTGCCTTTCATGGGCTGTGAGCTGCATTTCAGACATTTTTGGGAAAAGAAGTGGGACAACATCTGGCCTCAGGGTCAGCAGAGGCCACGCCTTCGCGTCTTTAACTTCCTTTCTCATCTGTGACCTAAAGACAGAGCCAACCCAGATTATAAACCAAAATATCCACAACCCAAAGTTGGTACAGAAGAGAAAATGTTTCAGTTTTTAAAAAGCAAGCCTGAATTTCACAGTAAAATTCCACCAGTGTTAACAGAAGCAGCCAGCTTTCACAATTCAAATTAAATTACATCAGTGATTTTTGTCTCTTACTCAGCAGAAACTTACAGCAGGGACCAGAAGATCCCAGACAGAGAGAGATCTGAGACTGTGTCCCTCTGTTCCTGTGGACGTTCTGCAGGTTCAAGCCAGGATCAACACTACACAGGTTTTTACATTTGCCCAAACAAAATACTAATAACTGTAAAAAAAATTAAGCAAGGCTGGAACTTTTGTTTTGTTATAAACCGTTTGTGTGATGCTCCTGATGCACATCCGGACAGTGCTCAGTAACAACTGAGGCCATTTCATACAGAACAGGACATGGATCACAGCAGGACTTCAATTCAATTCAATTCAACTTTATTGTCCCAGAGGGAAATTTGTCTTGGGCTCACAGTGCTGCCCACAGCTGCAGATTACATACAATCACAATCATCACAACAACCAGACAACAGTCAGCTCAAATGCACTTTTTCATACACAGAGATATGGCCACATCATAGCCATGTTACTCTCCCTTAGTACAGAACCAATCGGCACAGCCCTCCAAACAAAAAAGGATAAAAAATCGCAGAAAAAATAAATAAGATAAAAAACCACCATTAAGAAATAAAAAGACTCCTACCTGATGTTAGGAGGGTTTGTTTAGTAGGACAACAGACGTCGGAATAAAAGATAATTTATATCGATTGCTTTTGTATTTGATTGCACGATAGCGCCGCCCTGAAGGTAAAATTTCATATTGCCCATACAGTAAGTGAGAAGGTTCATTTATGATTCTTTTGGCCTGTCTCATGACAGAAGTCTCAAAAATTGCTTGTAAGGATGGGTTCTCTTTCCTTCCCATGACTTTCATTGCATTTTTGACAAGTCTTTCAATTTTGGTTTTGTACTGAACAGTAAGTGACCCAAACCAGGCAACCATGCCGTATCTGACCAGGCTCTCAAGCACTGCATTATAAAAACGAGTCATAATCTTTATGCTCACACCAAACAATCTGAGTCGTCTTAAAAAGTGAAGCCTCTGAGACAGCTTACAGCATAAGAAATCAACATGCACATTCCATTTCAAAAGATTGTCCACATAGACTCCCAGGTATTTGAAAGATTCCACCTGTTCAATTTCCCTGCCTCCAATGATTACAGAGCCATGGGGCAGCAGTCCTCTGGGGTCAAAGACCATCTCTTTGGTTTTTACCACATTAAGAGTCAGATGGTGCTATGAGCACCAGGACTGAAAGAAGTCAATTTCATTAAAATATGTGGCTGGAGAGTCACCAACTCTCAGTAAACTCAGAATGATGGTGTCATCTGAAAATTAAAAAATTTTGTTATTTGGCAGACTGCTTCTGCATTCATTGGTGTACAAGGTAAACAGGATAGGAGCGCTTACGGCTCCTTGTGGCACCCCTGTGCTACAAGTTTTACTCTAGACAGAGTACTGTTTACCTTTACTCGTTGTGACCTATTTGTTAAAAAAGAATAGAACCACTTTACCAGACAAGAGCTTACATTTAAGTCCTTGAGTTTTTGTACAAGTAGATGAGGGTGAACTGTATCAAAAGCAGAACTAAAGTCCGCAAATAAAACACGCGCATAACTGTCTGCATTCTCTAAATGTTTACAGATCATATGAGACATGCTAATAGCATCTGTAGCGCTAAACCCTTGTCTATAAGCGAACTGCAAGGGATCAAGAAAAGCTGAGACTTCAGATTTGAGTTTATTCACCAATATTTTCTCAAAACATTTCATGACAATGCTCGTCAAGGCCACGGGTCTATAGTCTTTATTTGAGGCTGGGCAAGACGTTTTAGGAATAGGGATTATCGTTGACCTTTTCCAGAACTGTGGAACAGAACAGCTCTTAATAGACAGCTGAAATATTGGGCACCAAGCCTCAGATAGCTCCTGGGCACAATTTTTCAATAGGAAGGCTGACAGGCATCCGGACCAGCAGCTTTCTTTATTGAGACTGTGCCAAAGATGGCTTGAACACACTGCTTATCCATTTTAAAGCTGTGAGTGTTATTTTGAGAGTTGATGTTAGCGAAAGTGGCAGAATCACAATCGTTCTGTGTCAAATCTTAAAAAGAAATCGTTTAGATTATTAGCACATTCCTCATCATTCATGGTGATCAAATTTTGTTTATTCATATTCATGTGTGTGATCTTTTTCACTGAGTCCCAAAGTTTTTTATTGTCCATGCAACTAAAACTCCTTTCTAAGAACTCCCTTTCCTTTTCCCTTGCTTCCCTTAGTACAGTATTCAGTTCCTTCTGTGCTATAGCTGCACCAGCTCTGTCCTTATTTTTAAAAGCCAGACGCTTTTTGTTAATACTCTCTTTAACATCCTTAGTTATGTGTGGCTTATTGTTCGGAAAGTGCAAGATTAGCTTTTTTGGAACAACAATGTCCATGCAAAACTTGATGTACTCTGTAATGATCTCTGTAGCTTCATTTAATTCCAGGTTATGGAAGATGCTCCAATCTGTGCAGGAAAAGCAGCCCCTCAATGTCTCCACACTGTCCTCTGTCCACTGCAGCGCTGTCTTGAATTGTGGCTTTGATGATTTAAGCACAGTTCTATATGTGGGCATGAGATGGACAGTGGCATGGTCTGAATTTGCAAGTGGAGGGAGGGCCTTTGCTCTGTACGCATTCTTTATGTTACCAAAGCATTTGTCCAATACCTTATCCTTCCGGGTGCTGCATTTAATGTATTGATAAAATCCAGGAAGCTCCAGGCGACATTGATTAAAATCCCCAAGTATGAAGACTGCGGCCCCTGGAGCACGCTGGAGTTCATTATGGACACACTCGACCAAGTGATTTGCTGCCTTCTTAGCGTTCCCATTTGGAGGAATATATACTGCACAGATTATGACATTGCCAAATTCCCGCGGTAAATAGAAAGGGCGCATGGACAAACACAATACTTCCATATTCTGGTCGCAAGACTGATCTCTGATTGTCACTTGTTTGCACCATGCATTTTTAATGTACACACAAATCCCGCCACCCCTGGACTTCCCAGAGGATGCGGTCCTGTCCGCCCTCACACAAGAGAATCCCTCGATTTGGAGGAAACTGTCTGGTATATCCGGCCGGAGCCACGTCTCAGTTAAAACCATAACACATGAATCTTAATCCTGACAGGAGGCCGGGCAGAAACCAGAGGCCCAGCATCCGACCTGCGACCTGCGTCCTCCGACCTGCGTCCTGTGACCTGCGTCCTCCGACCTGCGTCCTCCGACCTGCGTCCTCCGACCTGCGTCCTGTGACCTGCGTCCTCCGACCTGCGTCCTCCGACCTGCGTCCTGTGACCTGCGTCCTCCGACCTGCGACCTCCGACCTGCGTCCTCCGACCTGCGTCCTGTGACCTGCGTCCTCCGACCTGCGTCCTCCGACCTGCGTCCTCCGACCTGCGTCCTCTTCCTCTCCCTGCATCCACCTGAACCTTTCCCCTGCGTCCTCTTCCTCTCCCTGCATCCACCTGAACCTTTCCCCTGCGTCCTCTTCCTCTCCCTGCATCCACCTGAACCTTTCTCCTGTGTCCTCTTCCTTTCCCTGCATCCATCTGAACCTTTCCCCTGCGTCCTCTTCCTCTCCCTGCATCCACCTGAACCTTTCCCCTGCGTCCTCTTCCTCTCCTTGCATCCATCTGAACCTTTCCCCTGCGTCCTCTTCCTCTCCCTGCATCCACCTGAACCTTTCCCCTGCGTCCTCTTCCTTTCCCTGCATCCACCTGAACCTTTCCCCTGCGTCCTCTTCCTTTCCCTGCATCCATCTGAACCTTTCCCCTGCCTCCTCTTCCTTTCCTTGCATCCATCTGAACCTTTCCCCTGCCTCCTCTTCCTTTCCTTGCATCCATCTGAACCTTTCCCCTGCCTCCTCTTCCTTTCCCTGCATCCACCTGAACCTTTCCCCTGCGTCCTCTTCCTTTCCCTGCATCCATCTGAACCTTTCTCCTGCGTCCTCTTCTTTTCCCTGCATCCATCTGAACCTTTCCCCTGCGTCCTCTTCCTCTCCCTGCATCCACCTGAACCTTTCCCCTGCGTCCTCTTCCTCTCCCTGCATCCACCTGAACCTTTCCCCTGCGTCCTCCGACCTGCGTCCTCCGACCTGCGTCCTCCGACCTGCGTCCTCCGACCTGCGTCCTCCGACCTGCGTCCTCTTCCTCTCCCTGCATCCACCTGAACCTTTCCCCTGCGTCCTCTTCCTTTCCCTGCATCCATCTGAACCTTTCCCCTGCGTCCTCTTCCTCTCCCTGCATCCACCTGAACCTTTCCCCTGCGTCCTCTTCCTCTCCTTGCATCCATCTGAACCTTTCCCCTGCGTCCTCTTCCTCTCCCTGCATCCACCTGAACCTTTCCCCTGCGTCCTCTTCCTTCCCCTGCATCCACCTGAACCTTTCCCCTGCGTCCTCTTCCTTTCCCTGCATCCACCTGAACCTTTCCCCTGCGTCCTCTTCCTTTCCCTGCATCCACCTGAACCTTTCTCCTGCGTCCTCTTCCTTTCCCTGCATCCATCTGAATCTTTCCCCTGCGTCCTCTTCCTCTCCCTGCATCCACCTGAACCTTTCCCCTGCGTCCTCTTCCTTTCCCTGCATCCACCTGAACCTTTCCCCTGCGTCCTCTTCCTCTCCCTGCATCCACCTGAACCTTTCCCCTGCGTCCTCTTCCTTTCCCTGCATCCACCTGAACCTTTCCCCTGCGTCCTCTTCCTCTCCCTGCATCCACCTGAACCTTTCCCCTGCGTCCTCTTCCTTTCCCTGCATCCACCTGAACCTTTCCCCTGCGTCCTCTTCCTCTCCCTGCATCCACCTGAACCTTTCCCCTGCCTCCTCTTCCTCTCCCTGCATCCACCTGAACCTTTCCCCTGCGTCCTCTTCCTCTCCCTGCATCCACCTTAACCTTTCCCCTGCGTCCTCTTCCTCTCCCTGCATCCACCTGAACCTTTCCCCTGCGTCCTCTTCCTTTCCCTGCATCCACCTGAACCTTTCCCCTGCCTCCTCTTCCTTTCCTTGCATCCATCTGAACCTTTCCCCTGCCTCCTCTTCCTTTCCTTGCATCCATCTGAACCTTTCCCCTGCCTCCTCTTCCTCTCCCTGCATCCACCTGAACCTTTCCCCTGCGTCCTCTTCCTTTCCCTGCATCCACCTGAACCTTTCCCCTGCGTCCTCTTCCTCTCCCTGCATCCACCTGAACCTTTCCCCTGCGTCCTCTTCCTTTCCCTGCATCCACCTGAACCTTTCCCCTGCGTCCTCTTCCTTTCCCTGCATCCACCTGAACCTTTCCCCTGCGTCCTCTTCCTTTCCCTGCATCCACCTGAACCTTTCCCCTGCGTCCTCTTCCTCTCCCTGCATCCACCTGAACCTTTCCCCTGCGTCCTCTTCCTCTCCCTGCATCCACCTGAACCTTACCTCTGCGTCCTCTTCCTCTCCCTGCATCCACCTGAACCTTTCCCCTGCGTCCTCTTCCTTTCCCTGCATCCACCTGAACCTTTCCCCTGCGTCCTCTTCCTTTCCCTGCATCCACCTGAACCTTTCCCCTGCGTCCTCTTCCTTTCCCTGCATCCACCTGAACCTTTACCCTGCGTCCTCTTCCTCTCCCTGCATCCACCTGAACCTTTCCCCTGCGTCCTCTTCCTCTCCTTGCATCCATCTGAACCTTTCCCCTGCGTCCTCTTCCTCTCCCTGCATCCACCTGAACCTTTCCCCTGCGTCCTCTTCCTTTCCCTGCATCCACCTGAACCTTTCCCCTGCGTCCTCTTCCTTTCCCTGCATCCACCTGAACCTTTCCCCTGCGTCCTCTTCCTTTCCCTGCATCCACCTGAACCTTTCTCCTGCGTCCTCTTCCTTTCCCTGCATCCACCTGAACCTTTCCCCTGCGTCCTCTTCCTCTCCCTGCATCCACCTGAACCTTTCCCCTGCGTCCTCTTCCTCTCCCTGCATCCACCTGAACCTTTCCCCTGCGTCCTCTTCCTCTCCCTGCATCCACCTGAACCTTTCCCCTGCGTCCTCTTCCTTTCCCTGCATCCACCTGAACCTTTCCCCTGCGTCCTCTTCCTCTCCCTGCATCCACCTGAACCTTTCCCCTGCGTCCTCTTCCTTTCCCTGCATCCACCTGAACCTTTCCCCTGCCTCCTCTTCCTCTCCCTGCATCCACCTGAACCTTTCCCCTGCGTCCTCTTCCTCTCCTTGCATCCACCTTAACCTTTCCCCTGCGTCCTCTTCCTCTCCCTGCATCCACCTGAACCTTTCCCGTGCGTCCTCTTCCTTTCCCTGCATCCACCTGAACCTTTCCCCTGCCTCCTCTTCCTTTCCTTGCATCCATCTGAACCTTTCCCCTGCCTCCTCTTCCTTTCCTTGCATCCATCTGAACCTTTCCCCTGCCTCCTCTTCCTCTCCCTGCATCCACCTGAACCTTTCCCCTGCGTCCTCTTCCTTTCCCTGCATCCACCTGAACCTTTCCCCTGCGTCCTCTTCCTCTCCCTGCATCCACCTGAACCTTTCCCCTGCGTCCTCTTCCTCTCCCTGCATCCACCTGAACCTTTCCCCTGCGTCCTCTTCCTTTCCCTGCATCCACCTGAACCTTTCCCCTGCGTCCTCTTCCTTTCCCTGCATCCACCTGAACCTTTCCCCTGCGTCCTCTTCCTCTCCCTGCATCCACCTGAACCTTTCCCCTGCGTCCTCTTCCTCTCCCTGCATCCACCTGAACCTTACCTCTGCGTCCTCTTCCTCTCCCTGCATCCACCTGAACCTTTCCCATGCGTCCTCTTCCTTTCCCTGCATCTACCTGAACCTTTCCCCTGCGTCCTCTTCCTTTCCCTGCATCCACCTGAACCTTTCCCCTGCGTCCTCTTCCTCTCCCTGCATCCACCTGAACCTTTCCCCTGCGTTCTCTTCCTTTCCCTGCATCCACCTGAACCTTTCCCCTGCGTCCTCTTCCTCTCCCTGCATCCACCTGAACCTTTCCCCTGCGTCCTCTTCCTTTCCCTGCATCCACCTGAACCTTTCCCCTGCGTCCTCTTCCTCTCCCTGCATCCACCTGAACCTTTCCCCTGCGTCCTCTTCCTCTCCCTGCATCCACCTGAACCTTTCCCCTGCGTCCTCTTCCTCTCCCTGCATCCACCTGAACCTTTCCCCTGCGTCCTCTTCCTCTCCCTGCATCCACCTGAACCTTTCCCCTGCGTCCTCTTCCTTTCCCTGCATCCATCTGAACCTTTCTCCTGCGTCCTCTTCCTTTCCCTGCATCCATCTGAACCTTTCCCCTGCGTCCTCTTCCTCTCCCTGCATCCACCTGAACCTTTCCCCTGCGTCCTCTTCCTCTCCCTGCATCCACCTGAACCTTTCCCCTGCGTCCTCTTCCTTTCCCTGCATCCACCTGAACCTTTCCCCTGCGTCCTCTTCCTTTCCCTGCATCCACCTGAACCTTTCCCCTGCGTCCTCTTCCTTTCCCTGCATCCACCTGAACCTTTCCCCTGCGTCCTCTTCCTCTCCCTGCATCCATCTGAACCTTTCCCCTGCGTCCTCTTCCTCTCCCTGCATCCACCTGAACCTTTCCCCTGCGTCCTCTTCCTTTCCCTGCATCCACCTGAACCTTTCCCCTGCGTCCTCTTCCTTTCCCTGCATCCACCTGAACCTTTCTCCTGCGTCCTCTTCCTTTCCCTGCATCCATCTGAACCTTTCTCCTGCGTCCTCTTCCTCTCCCTGCATCCACCTGAACCTTTCTTCTGCGTCCTCTTCCTTTCCCTGCATCCACCTGAACCTTTCCCCTGCGTCCTCTTCCTCTCCCTGCATCCACCTGAACCTTTCCCCTGCGTCCTCTTCCTCTCCCTGCATCCATCTGAACCTTTCTCCTGCGTCCTCTTCCTTTCCCTGCATCCATCTGAACCTTTCTTCTGCGTCCTCTTCCTTTCCCTGCATCCACCTGAACCTTTCCCCTGCGTCCTCTTCCTTTCCCTGCATCCATCTGCAGTGATTTGAAGGTTAACCGTTTGGGCGCCAGATTTTTTTCTCTAAAACACAGTTTTTACACCAAAATTCAAAAAGCTGTGGCTTAAAAATAATTAGAGACAGAGTTTTACTGTAAATGAGAAAGATGTCAGTTATGAACCAAAGTTTATGAATGCAGTAATTATAGACATCTAATCTGCATATATTTGCATATTATGACGTCATTATCAGGCAGACCTGCTGAATTATGTTATTTTCAGTAAATACAAGAACTTTTTTTTTTTGTCTTTTTCTCCAATAAATAAATGAGTAGAAACCAGGTAAACTCTAACCTCTACTGTCACCTACAGGGGGCAGTGTAACTACAGACCTGCTCTGTCACCTACAGGGGGCAGAGTAACTACAGACCTGCTCTGTCACCTACAGGGGGCAGAGTAACTACAGACCTGCTCTGTCACCTACAGGGGGCAGAGTAACTACAGACCTGCTCTGTCACCTACAGGGGGCAGAGTAACTACAGACCTGCTCTGTCACCTACAGGGGGCAGTGTAACTACAGACCTGCTCTGTCACCTACAGGGGGCAGTGTAACTACAGACCTGCTCTGTCACCTACAGGGGGCAGAGTAACTACAGACCTGCTCTGTCACCTACAGGGGGCAGTGTGACTGTGAGCGTAGCTTGTGCGCTGCCAGGAAACCACTCCTCACTCGCACTTTCACATTCGCGGCTCTCTTCACTCTCTCTCGGTTCAAAAGTAGATGTTCTCCTCAGACTCAGAGTCAGAAGTTATCAGAGCTGCTGCTGCATCAGTGCTCTACAGTTTATGAGCTGCTGTCGCCTTTTCCTCTCAAAACTGTAGAGGAATCTCCTCCACAGAGGCTCCGACGCCGCTCCCCGTGAGACTCGCTCACCTCTGAGCACGGCTTTTTCATAGATTTTGAACGACAACATCTGACTCTGTTTGGCTAGAAACTGAGTCCTGGTGTCTGACACCGAGAGGAAGGGAGTACAAGATTTAACATTTTAATAGGACGTAGGGGCTGTTATTTTTAGCAACGTTGCCTTTGTTGCTTAGAGGGTTAAATGAAACTTAAGTGCTTCTCGTAGATGTTGGATTATACACAGTAGAGGGTGTAATAAACAGTTTATAGCATACACATGTAATCCGTATCCAACATACCGTAAAGCAAAGTATAGCAAACTGCTAACAACTGCTACCACGACTGTTAGCTAGCTATACCTGAGTTAAAGTAGAACACAGCGTTGCACAGACGGCGGATGTTATCATGAGCTTTGGTTGACAACAAGCATTTGCAGAGGGCATAAATATACGTGTTGTACTAATATTCATTAAACAAATTAAACGAGGTCCCACAAAGGCCAGGTCCCACGAAAAATTCCAGCCCAATGAGAACTCAAAAACAGCACAATTGGAAGAAAAATAGCCCAATTTGTCTTTGTTTAGTGTTACTAAATTAAACCTACAATAATTACTTTTATACCATTAATAACAAAACGTCTTCAAGTTAACTGATTATGTCACGATTCTCTTTAATATTGATTTGATTCATTTTAACTGAATGAAAAGGTTCTAATGAAGTTCAAGTCTGTGCTATACAATACAGTTAATAGCAAAATAAATAAATAAAAAATAGAATTAAAAATATTTCAACAACTGGACTGTTGCGAAAATATTTTCCAGAAAAACATGTAAAAATAGAAATAGGCCTATTATAAATGGTATTTTTTTATTTACCCTCATATATGCTATACCACTTTAGAAAATATCAAACATAATGTATAGTAGTAGTATAAGTAGTAGTATAGTATAGTAGTATAAATATATAGACCCTTCTCACACAGCGTCATCTGATCACGTGACGTCCAGGGAGCGGCCATGTTGGACGACAGAAGCCGGGTGTCAGGGTCAGATGTGGATCCTGCTGTCTGTGCCTCACAAAGTAAATGAGTTTTCCTCATCAGAAACAGTTGAATGTGTCCTGTATCTGTGCAGCATCTGCCTGCTCTGCTTCAGTAAAAAAGTTAATGTTGCACTGTTTGACAAAGTTTATTCTTTAAAAAAGTCACTTAAAAGATCGCTCCTGCTGTAATTGTCAAAGTAAAAACTGATCTGAGGTCAGTTCTGTCTGCTCAGGTTTATTAGCAGGGAAACATTTTCACCGACATTTAGCAAACTGGAGAGAAAAAGAAAATACAACGTTCAGGAACAGCTTGGTATTTGTTCTTTTCTGTGTGAGGATGTGGAGATTACAGGATTATTTTCACAAAATGGAATACTTTTATGGAAATATATCTCGATATTTACTGTGGATTTATACGAACTGACTGAGCGTTATCCTGGATTGGACAGGTTTTGGACAGAACCAGTGTTCAAAGGTAAAAAGTCTGTTTTTTTCGGTTTGGGCACTGAGGAATCGTCATTAATTACACAGATGTCCTATTTTAAACATAAAGTTAACTTAATTCCCAGTTTGTACAGAACAGAAACTTTCTAACGATGTATATCACGGCTGTGTTGACAAAATAATAACTGTGCAAATTATGTTTTCTCTGAGTTTCTTTCTGAATCTGGTCGTCGCTGGCTTGAATGAGGTTAAACAAATATAAATCCTAATTCTCTGTATCTCAGCAAATTTGCCACTTTTTAAGGCCTTAAATTTTGATTTATAATTTTAGACTTGTAAACCTCTGAGGAAAGAATGCTTTATTGAAGTATTTATGTTGCCTTTTCACTAATCTGCGTCTCCTCTGCGTCTCCTCTGCGTCTCCTCTGCTCACATGGACAACAGTTGTTTAGGGCACTTTCCACACTAAAGCTCTGGCACCGTCCTGACACTAAATATGTTTCTGCCTCTAAGGAGCTCTCTGTCTTTTGTGAGCTTTTATCTAAAGTGAGATTGTCGATTGATTGACTAAATAATTGTAAACGATGTGGTTTTCCAAAGCAGATTGTGTGTTGAAGGCTGGTAAACAGTAATTTTGACATCGACAAGTGAACATTTCTCTAAACATCGCTGTCTGACCTGAACACTTAACGTTCAGTATTGAAACAGTGTAGAAAGTTGTAAATATGAACTCAGTTTCTGTGCATGATCGCTAATCGCTAGCAGGCTGCACCGGCAACAAACCAAGTCACGTGACTGAGGTCTGTGCCTGTTTATTCCACTCTGTTTATTTGAGTCTAACCTCCCCTGAACCCCTCGGGTCGTTCTGTGAAGTTGCTGTTCTCTCGTTCCTCCCCAGCAGCTCCCTGCTCGTGCATCGTGAGCTAGATGCGCGTCTTTAAGTGTTATTATATTTAATATCTTTAGCTTAACGATTTTAAAATGAAGGCTATTTCTGCACTTTTTAACGTGAAGAAAAAATGTAAAAACAGTAGAAAGTGTCAGAGGGTTAAGTCTTCTCTTAAATATCCTAAGACTGTTTTTCCTGCAGTTGTGTGATGATGATCATAAACCTACTCGTGTCATGTCTGTGATGCTCCAGGTGGGGGCAGCAGCGAGGTGAGCGCGGCCGCTGATCACAGACCTCACAGCTGTGCAGGAGCCTGCTCTGTGTGAGGGGATGGGAGGAGCGAGCAATATTTTTTATCCACTAGACATTCGGACACCGCTACAAAATGGCGTGCCCACTGTAGAGGGCGCCACAGAGGCATGAGGGAGGACGTTCGGACACAGCCTTAGAGTAAAGAGGCGGGGTCTGATGCCTAATTAGCGCGGCTGCTAGCAGAGCAAAGCTAACAAATAAAAGAGCAGAGTCCTTCACAGAAGCGCTGTGAAGGATGTGTGGTGGACGTGAGCGGCCCCTGGTGGACAGACCCTGATCAGACTCAGGACTGGGAGTCTGCAGGAACATGGGTTAAACGCAAACATCTTTGTCCTCACTCAGATAAAGGCCGTTTTGTTTCTTCTTTTCTCTTTACAAACTAAAGACAAATCTAAAGCAATGATCACAGATGTTTAATAAAATAAACCATGAGAAAATGCTCCATAGACACAGTATTCTGTTTCCATTTTTCAGATCAAACCTTAAACCAGAACACTTCCATCTTTTATTCCTGTGTTCATCAGAGAAGTCATTTTAGTGAGACACAACTTCTGTTTTATGTCAGTGTTTTGAATAACTTTGTGGTAATAATGTGTTAAAAAAGAGAGTTTAGTCCTGGTTTAAATGGAAATGTAGTTTCTCTCTAAAGCTCTGGTCTGGTCTAAGCCCTGGTTCTGGTTCAGGACTCAGTCTTGGTCTCGGTGAAGAACTGGTTCAGGATGGACTCGACCTGGTCTTCGCTGTAGTCTTTCACCACAAACCTCTGTCCATCCTCAGCCCCTCGTATCATGGCCGACAGCCCTGCAGGAAGTGGGCACACAGACAGGAAGTGGGCACACAGACAGGAAGTGGGGCACACAGACAGGAAGTGGGGCACACAGACAGGAAGTGGGGCACACAGACAGGAAGTGGGCACACAAACAGGAAGTGGGGCACACAGACAGGAAGTGGGGCACACATACAGGAAGTGGGGCACACAGTCAGGAAGTGGGCACACATACAGGAAGTGGGGCACACAGACAGGAAGTGGGGCACACAGACAGGAAGTGGGGCACAAAGACAGGAAGTGGGGCACACAGACAGGAAGTGGGGCACACAGTCAGGAAGTGGGCACACAGACAGGAAGTGGGGCACAAAGACAGGAAGTGGGGCACACATACAGGAAGTAGGAAGTCGGGGCGGTACTCACTGCGTCCGGAGGAGGGTCTGAACAGACACAGGACAGGTTTGTTCATCTCAACGGCTCGACCGAGTTCATATCCCACTCCCAGAGAGGGCTGCGTCACCTCCGCCACCACCGCTAACAAAAAACCCACATTTACTATTAATAAACATGAACCCAACAGCGCCACCACAGTTCAGACAGATACGATTCATATCTCAGCACCGCCACGAGAAACTAAATCTTTACTGTTAAACAAGAAGCAAACATCACCATAAACTAAAGATATGAACTTTTATTAACAGGTCTTCATTCCGCCATGTTGGAAGACTGCTGTCAGTTCTCCTCCAGAGGTGGAAATGAAATCTAATTTATTCTTTTATTTACTCATCTACATGAAGTTTTATCAGGCAAAGTTATAAGTGACCTAACACTGTGTTGTTACAGTCCTCAGGTTTATTAATAACTGGGTACGTGCTTTTTCCACTACTGCTGCATCGTTCCATGTGGTGTTTCACTGGAGTTTATCAGAGTGTGATGAACAACACTTCACCAAATTTACAATGAACAAAAATATAAACAACACTTTGGTTTCTGCTCCCATTCTTCCTCAGCTGAACTCAAAGATCTAAGACTTTTTCTACGAACACAAAAGATTTAATTCTCTCAAATATTGTTCATAAATCTGTGGAAATCTGTGTTAGTGAGCTCTCCTCCTTTGCAGAGATAATCCAGTAACTGTACAGAAAACAGACGGATCTGAGCCAGGACCGGGTCAGAGCCAGGACCGGGTCAGAGCCAGGACCGGGTCAGAGCCAGGACCGGGTCTGAGCCAGGACCGGGTCTGAGCCAGGACCGGGTCAGAGCCAGGACCGGGTCAGAGCCAGGACCGGGTCTGAGCCAGGACCGGGTCTGAGCCAGGACCGGGTCTGAGCCAGGACCGGGTCTGAGCCAGGACCGGGTCAGGAGCAGAGGACCGGGTCTGAGCCAGGACCGGGTCTGAGCCAGGACCGGGTCAGAGCCAGGACCGGGTCAGAGCCAGGACCGGGTCAGAGCCAGGACCGGGTCTGAGCCAGGACCGGGTCTGAACCAGGACCGGGTCTGAGCCAGGACCGGGTCTGAGCCAGGACCGGGTCAGGAGCAGAGGACCGGGTCTGAGCCAGGACCGGGTCTGAGCCAGGACCGGGTCTGAGCCAGGACCGGGTCTGAGCCAGGACCGGGTCTGAGCCAGGACCGGGTCAGGAGCAGAGGACCGGGTCTGAGCCAGGACCAGATCTGAACCAGGACCGGGTCTGAGCCAGGACCGGGTCTGAGCCAGGACCGGGTCTGAGCCAGGACCGGGTCAGAGCCAGGACCGGGTCAGAGCCAGGACCGGGTCAAAGCCAGGACCGGGTCAGAGCCAGGACCGGGTCAGAGCCAGGACCGGGTCAGAGCCAGGACCGGGTCAGAGCCAGGACCGGGTCAGAGCCAGGACCGGGTCTGAGCCAGGACCGGGTCAGGAGCAGAGGACCAGGTCTGAGCCAGGACCAGATCTGAACCAGGACCGGGTCTGAGCCAGGACCGGGTCAGGAGCAGAGGACCGGGTCTGAGCCAGGACCGGGTCTGAGCCAGGACCGGGTCAGGAGCAGAGGACCGGGTCTGAGCCAGGACCGGGTCTGAGCCAGGACCGGGTCTGAGCCAGCTCCTCCTCCGCCAGCTCCTCCTCTGCCAGCTCCTCCTCCGCCAGCTCCTCCTCTGCCAGCTCCTCCTCTGCCAGCTCCTCCTCCGCCAGCTCCTCCTCTGCCAGCTCCTCCTCTGCCAGCTCCTCCTCTGCCAGCTCCTCCTCTGCCAGCTCCTCCTCTGCCAGCTCCTCCTCCGCCAGCTCCTCAGACTTGATGTCCTCCTCTGTCTGGTCCTTGCAGGGGACAGGCCCCTCCAGCAGGACCACCCCCCGTTGTCCTGGACCTCGGCAGATTGATGACTGTAGTTTGGTGTAGTTTGGTGAGTGTAGTTTGGTGGTGTAGTTTGGTGAGTGTAGTTTGGTGGTGTAGTTTGGTGGTGTAGTTTGGTGAGTGTAGTTTGGTGGTGTAGTTTGGTGAGTGTAGTTTGGTGGTGTAGTTTGGTGAGTGTAGTTTGGTGGTGTAGTTTGGTGAGTGTAGTTTGAGCTCACCGTCACTCTGCCGGAGCCAGTCCAGGTCCCGGTCATGGATCTGTTTGTCTCCGGTCTCTGAGATCTCTCCTGTTCAACAAACAACCGTCGACTCAGTACTGTCTTCTCATCTGCAACAGTACCAGGTCTAAACCAGGACTAAACCAGGACTAAACCAAGATTAAACCAGGTCTAAACCAGGTCTAAACCAGGTCTAAACCAGGTCTAAACCAGGACTAAACCAGGACAAAACCAGGTCTAAACCAGGTCTAAACCAGGTCTAAACCAGGACTAAACCAGGTCTAAACCAGGTCTAAACCAGGTCTAAACCAGGACTAAACCAGGTCTAAACCAGGTCTAAACCAGGACTAAACCAGGTCTAAACCAGGACTAAACCAGGTCTAAACCAGGACTAAACCAGGTCTAAACCAGGTTTAAACCAGGTCTAAAACAGGTCTAAACCAGGTCTAAACCGGGTCTAAACCAGGTCTAAACCAGGACTAAACCAGGTCTAAACCAGGACTAAACCAGGTCTAAACCAGGTCTAAACCAGGACTAAACCAGGTCTAAACCAGGACTAAACCAGGTCTAAACCAGGACTAAACCAGGTCTAAACCAGGTTTAAACCAGGTCTAAAACAGGTCTAAACCAGGTCTAAACCGGGTCTAAACCAGGTCTAAACCAGGACTAAACCAGGTCTAAACCAGGTCTAAACCAGGCCTAAACCAGGATTAAACCAGGTCTAAACCAGGTCTAAACCAGGACTAAACCAGGACTAAACCAGGACTAAACCAGGACTAAACCAGGCCTAAACCAGGATTAAACCAGGTCTAAACCAGGCCTAAACCAGGATTAAACCAGGTCTAAACCAGGTTTAAACCAGGTCTAAACCAGGACTAAACCAGGTCTAAACCAGGACTAAACCAGGTCTAAACCAGGTCTAAACCAGGACTAAACCAGGTCTAAACCAGGACTAAACCAGGTCTAAACCAGGACTAAACCAGGTCTAAACCAGGTCTAAACCAGGACTAAACCAGGTCTAAACCAGGTCTAAACCAGGACTAAACCAGGTCTAAACCAGGACTAAACCAGGTCTAAACCAGGTCTAAACCAGGTCTAAACCAGGTCTAAACCAGGACTAAACCAGGTCTAAACCAGGTCTAAACCAGGTCTAAACCAGGACTAAACCAGGACAAAACCAGGTCTAAACCAGGTCTAAACCAGGTCTAAACCAGGTCTAAACCAGGACTAAACCAGGTCTAAACCAGGTCTAAACCAGGTCTAAACCAGGACTAAACCAGGACAAAACCAGGTCTAAACCAGGTCTAAACCAGGTCTAAACCAGGTCTAAACCAGGACTAAACCAGGTCTAAACCAGGTCTAAACCAGGTCTAAACCAGGACTAAACCAGGTCTAAACCAGGTCTAAACCAGGACTAAACCAGGTCTAAACCAGGACTAAACCAGGTCTAAACCAGGACTAAACCAGGTCTAAACCAGGTTTAAACCAGGTCTAAAACAGGTCTAAACCAGGTCTAAACCGGGTCTAAACCAGGTCTAAACCAGGACTAAACCAGGTCTAAACCAGGACTAAACCAGGACTAAACCAGGCCTAAACCAGGATTAAACCAGGTCTAAACCAGGTCTAAACCAGGACTAAACCAGGACTAAACCAGGACTAAACCAGGACTAAACCAGGCCTAAACCAGGATTAAACCAGGTCTAAACCAGGCCTAAACCAGGATTAAACCAGGTCTAAACCAGGTTTAAACCAGGTCTAAACCAGGACTAAACCAGGTCTAAACCAGGACTAAACCAGGTCTAAACCAGGTCTAAACCAGGACTAAACCAGGTCTAAACCAGGACTAAACCAGGTCTAAACCAGGTCTAAACCAGGACTAAACCAGGTCTAAACCAGGACTAAACCAGGTCTAAACCAGGACTAAACCAGGTCTAAACCAGGTCTAAACCAGGTCTAAACCAGGTCTAAACCAGGACTAAACCAGGTCTAAACCAGGTCTAAACCAGGTCTAAACCAGGACTAAACCAGGACAAAACCAGGTCTAAACCAGGTCTAAACCAGGTCTAAACCAGGTCTAAACCAGGACTAAACCAGGTCTAAACCAGGTCTAAACCAGGTCTAAACCAGGACTAAACCAGGTCTAAACCAGGTCTAAACCAGGACTAAACCAGGTCTAAACCAGGACTAAACCAGGTCTAAACCAGGACTAAACCAGGTCTAAACCAGGTTTAAACCAGGTCTAAAACAGGTCTAAACCAGGTCTAAACCGGGTCTAAACCAGGTCTAAACCAGGACTAAACCAGGACTAAACCAGGACTAAACCAGGCCTAAACCAGGATTAAACCAGGTCTAAACCAGGTCTAAACCAGGACTAAACCAGGACTAAACCAGGACTAAACCAGGACTAAACCAGGCCTAAACCAGGATTAAACCAGGTCTAAACCAGGCCTAAACCAGGATTAAACCAGGTCTAAACCAGGATTAAACCAGGACTAAACCAGGCCTAAACCAGGATTAAACCAGGTCTAAACCAGGCCTAAACCAGGATTAAACCAGGTCTAAACCAGGATTAAACCAGGTCTAAACCAGGTCTAAACCAGGTCTAAACCAGGACTAAACCAGGATTAAACCAGGTCTAAACCAGGATTAAACCAGGTCTAAACCAGGTCTAAACCAGGTCTAAACCAGGTCTAAACCAGGTCTAAACCAGGACTAAACCAGGACTAAACCAGGCCTAAACCAGGACTAAACCAGGCCTAAACCAGGATTAAACCAGGTCTAAACCAGGTCTAAACCAGGATTAAACCAGGTCTAAACCAGGACTAAACCAGGACTAAACCAGGATTAAACCAGGTCTAAACCAGGTCTAAACCAGGTCTAAACCAGGTCTAAACCAGGACTAAACCAGGCCTAAACCAGGATTAAACCAGGTCTAAACCAGGTCTAACCCAGGACTAAACCAGGTCTAAACCAGGACTAAACCAGGTCTAAACCAGGACTAAACCAGGTCTAAACCAGGACTAAACCAGGTCTAAACCAGGACTAAACCAGGATTAAACCAGGTCTAAACCAGGCCTAAACCAGGATTAAACCAGGTCTAAACCAGGTCTAAACCAGGTCTAAACCAGGTCTAAACCAGGATTAAACCAGGTCTAAACCAGGTCTAAACCAGGTCTAAACCAGGACTAAACCAGGTCTAAACCAGGACTAAACCAGGTCTAAACCAGGCCTAAACCAGGATTAAACCAGGTCTAAACCAGGCCTAAACCAGGATTAAACCAGGTCTAAACCAGGTCTAACCCAGGACTAAACCAGGTCTAAACCAGGTCTAAACCAGGTCTAAACCAGGTCTAAACCAGGTCTAACCCAGAACTAAACCAGGTCTAAACCAGGACTAAACCAGGTCTAAACCAGGACTAAACCAGGACTAAACCAGGTCTAAACCAGGTCTAACCCAGGACTAAACCAGGTCTAAACCAGGACTAAACCAGGACTAAACCAGGTCTAAACCAGGTCTAACCCAGGACTAAACCAGGTCTAAACCAGGTCTAACCCAGGTCTAAACCAGGTCTAAACCAGGTCTAAACCAGGACTAAACCAGGTCTAACCCAGGACTAAACCAGGACTAAACCAGGACTAAACCAGGTACTAAACCAGGACTAAACCAGGTCTAAACCAGGACTAAACCAGGTCTAAACCAGGTCTAAACCAGGTACTAAACCAGGTCTAAACCAGGACTAAACCAGGTCTAAACCAGGACTAAACCAGGACTAAACCAGGACTAAACCAGGACTAAACCAGGACTAAACCAGGACTAAACCAGGTCTAAACCAGGACTAAACCAGGTCTAAACCAGGACTAAACCAGGACTAAACCAGGTCTAAACCAGGACTAAACCAGGTCTAAACCAGGACTAAACCAGGTCTAACCCAGGTCTAAACCAGGTCTAAACCAGGTCTAAACCAGGACTAAACCAGAACTAAACCAGGATTAAACCAGGTCTAAACCAGGTCTAAACCAGGACTAAACCAGGTCTAACCCAGGTCTAAACCAGGACTAAACCAGGTCTAAACCAGGTCTAAACCAGGACTAAACCAGGTGTAAACCAGGACTAAACCAGGTCTAAACCAGGTCTAAACCAGGTCTAAACCAGGTCTAAACCAGGTCTAAACCAGGTCTAACCCAGGTCTAAACCAGGACTAAACCAGGTCTAAACCAGGACTAAACCAGAACTAAACCAGGTCTAAACCAGGACTAAACCAGGTCTAAACCAGGACTAAACCAGGTCTAAACCAGGTCTAAACCAGGACTAAACCAGGTCTAACCCAGGTCTAAACCAGGACTAAACCAGGTCTAAACCAGGTCTAAACCAGGACTAAACCAGGTGTAAACCAGGACTAAACCAGGTCTAAACCAGGTCTAAACCAGGTCTAAACCAGGACTAAACCAGGTCTAAACCAGGTCTAAACCAGGTCTAAACCAGGACTAAACCAGGTGTAAACCAGGACTAAACCAGGTCTAAACCAGGTCTAAACCAGGTCTAAACCAGGTCTAAACCAGGTCTAAACCAGGACTAAACCAGGTGTAAACCAGGACTAAACCAGGTCTAAACCAGGACTAAACCAGGTGTAAACCAGGACTAAACCAGGTCTAAACCAGGTCTAAACCAGGTCTAAACCAGGACTAAACCAGGTGTAAACCAGGACTAAACCAGGTCTAAACCAGGTCTAAACCAGGACTAAACCAGGTCTAAACCAGGTCTAAACCAGGACTAAACCAGGTGTAAACCAGGACTAAACCAGGTCTAAACCAGGTCTAAACCAGGTCTAAACCAGGCCTAAACCAGGACTAAACCAGGCCTAAACCAGGACTAAACCAGGACTAAACCAGGTCTAAAGTTCCCGGTGATGACGTCATACCGGTGTCGGTGAGTCGGTCGTCGGTCACGTGCTCGGTGAGGACGGTGCCGCGGCTGCGCAACGCGTGCACGATGCGCTGGTACACGTGCACGTCGTCCCTGCCCCCGCGAATACTGCCGCAGAAGTAGATCCGCATGTCCCCGGGTCCCAGAGAGGAGTCCCTGGTCTCAGGAGGTCCACAGGAGGTCCACAGGAGGACAGGAGGACAGGAGGTCCACAGGAGGACAGGAGGTCCACAGGAGGTCCACAGGAGGTCTACAGGAGGACAGGAGGACAGGAGGTCCACAGGAGGTCTACAGGAGGACAGGAGGTCCACAGGAGGTCCACAGGAGGTCTACAGGAGGACAGGAGGACAGGAGGTCCACAGGAGGTCTACAGGAGGACAGGAGGTCCACAGGAGGTCCACAGGAGGAGGACAGGAGGTCCACAGGAGGTCTACAGGAGGACAGGAGGTCCACAGGAGGTCCACAGGAGGTCCACAGGAGGTCCACAGGAGGTCCACAGGAGGACAGGAGGTCCACAGGAGGACAGGAGGTCCACAGGAGGTCCACAGGAGGTCCACAGGAGGACAGGAGGTCCACAGGAGGTCCCAGGGAGGACTCCCTGGTCTCAGGAGGAAAAGAAAGAAGCGCGCCTCGGACTGACGCACTGCGTGATGACGTCAGCTCCTTCTTCTTCTGTTTCTGAGCGGAGTCCGAGCGGCAGCGCCACCTTTTGGTTTACCAACTTCAGGAGGAAATAAAATAATGAGCGCGTGTTTAACGAGACAGGTGCAGTGTCTGCGGGTCACAGATGAAAAAGGTGAAGGTAAAACTTTAAACTTTGGTCAAAGACAGCAGCATCTGGAGGTTTTGGTGGCTGTGACATTAAAACAGAAGAATAACTGACCACCACACGGCTCCTGGGGTCAGAGGGGTGAGGAGGGCGCGGTGAGGACACGAGGAATAAAAATACTAAATATAATATTTTACAAACAGATTAAATCACAATGAGGGACGCGTCATTTGTGCACAAAGCTTCTGCAACATTAAACTGAGGGACACGAGGAAGAGGCTCGTGCACGCTCGCACAGGCGCAGCCTTCACGGTAGGTTTCGTTTCCTCACAGTTAGATCCGGAGCAGAGATGGCTGTGCCGAATGTGGAGGCGCTGTCTGTGATGGTGAAGATGATTGTGCAGAAGAACGGAGAGATCACAGAAATGCGCAGGGTCAGGATGGACAGAGCTAAGCTGAAGTTGTTACGCACTGAGAAACAAGATCCTAGCACTGACGAGGCTGAGCAACTTCCAGCTGAAATACCGAGGTAACTGCTCCTCCCCAAACATAACCACATCATTATTAGGTACTTAAAAGTACAATTACACAAAAAAATACGCAGTAAAAGTACTTTCTACTATGTCTGTGAGCACTCACTCATCCAGGGGAATTACACTGCAACAAAAGTTTTAGAAGCAGTCATCTGCATCCAAGGCTTTCTCAGTTCTGAAGCTGAGCTGAGACAGACCTGAAACTAAATTCTATTGGTCAATGTGACCATGAAGAGCCTGAGTGGTTTCGGGGTCATTAGGAGTCCTCTGTCCTCAGCTGCAGTGAGTGGCAGAGTGGTTAACCCTCCCCAGCCTCAGCTCCTTCAGATGTTAATGACCTGAGTGAAACTGGTTTGTTTTGTTTGGGTTTCAGGAGACTGTTGTAGACAGAAGGAAGGTTGGATCTGAGACCATTTCTGTTTAAAGAAGGTTTATCTTTTTTGACAAAGATTGCTTCTTTCACTCCTCGCTCAGACGTCCTTTCTCTCTGGCTAAGATCTGGACCTCACTGTCCTCAGAGCAGTGGTCTCAGGTGGTCTTCAGGTGGAGGTGTCCTGCAGACTCTGGTCCTCAGGAGTTACCCAGGGGCCACTCTGCAGAGATAAAGCAGCTGTTTTACTCCGCTCCTGTTGTACGTCATGTATTCCTCTGAATCAGCCGCACGGTGCCAAGAACTTCCAAATGTTCTGATCCGGCGGAAAACCGTGTGTGACTTACAGCTGAAAGAAAAAGTCTGTGAACCCTTTGGAAATACTTGGATTTCTGCATGATTTGGTGCATAAAACATGATCTGATCTTCATCAAAGTCACAACAACAAACAAACACAGTCTGCTTAAACTAATGCTGCAGAAAAACAAAAACAAGACATGTTTTCATGTTTATTGAATATATTAAACCTTCACAGTGCAGGATGGATGGAAGTGCAGCCCGAGGCTAACGACCGAGAGCTAACAGGAGTCAGTCAGTGTGAGAAGACTGGGGGCGGGGCTTAAAGTGGCCCTGACCAATAAAAAACACGCCCCAGCGTTGAGTTTGCTGTTCTGAAGAAGCACTGTTATCATCCACTGCTAAAGCTAAAGCTAAAATTAAGTTTGTACATTTTATATATGTTCCCATTTTTATTATAGCACTTTGCACTTTTATACGCCTATACATATCTTTGTACTTATACAGTACAGATTCTATTTTTTGCATAAGTATGTTTATTTCTAACCTCACGTCTAATCCAATTTGTCTAATTGTTGCAGCTGCGTCGCACAAATGAGCACTGGAGTTGCTTTTGAACCGAAGCTTTATTTTTAAAGCTAGAACATTTGTTAAACTCGCTTACAATGGCTCCTCACTTCTAGCGTGCCTCGGCTGCGGTCGTCAGACCCGAGTCACGTTCAAGGCTCACACGAGAAAACAGTACGTGTTTGAGACGTTCACTTACAACTCGTAAACAGTAATATTGCCCAATGAAACACAACACCTTGTACAAAATTGTGTGGGGTGTCTGTGAACAAATAATATGATATAACAACAATTTATGAACAATCTATATGACCTGAACCTTGTCATGTCTCTCACACTCTCCCCCACATAAAAGATGTCGTCCCGACATTAAAATGTGCCTCCAAATCAACAAGTCAAGGACAGAATAGCATGGAATTGACAAACAGGTTAACAGCCTTTTTTTCCTGAGGTACCCAGACTACCGTGCACTGTAGTTGTGTATTCTCCTGATACTCAATCAGTTTAACATTTGACAGTCTAATATTTATGTCCTAATAAACATAACCAAACCATTTGTCCTCCAATACAGGGGCATTTCTCTTTTTACATTTCATTTTTCCAAAGAAAACATTTCCCCAGTTCTTACAAACACAGTCGGCCATCAAGCTATGTGTCACGTTACTTCAATAACCAATGGGCACATTTGATACAATTTGAAAGAGGGGTATAAAGAGTAGATATTCCATATATTTTTCACCAAGGTCGCCAGTAACCCTTAACATTTAAACATTTAGTAGCTACTGTTCTCTCTGTGAAACTTGGCTGACCAAGTGTATTATAAGTCAAAGTCTGTGGCTTCCTTCTTTCTCTCTTCGGATATGAATTCAGCTGTTCTGTTCCTACAGCATACTCGGAATCTGAACTATTGTTCACATGTCCTTCATCCTCAGTGTCCACCTCTTCAACAGTCAGAGTAGGGATGGGGTCCTCCTGTCCATCCTCCGCCATTTGCAGAGGCTCCTTTGGCACTGAGACATCACTGTCCATCTGTGGAACAAACTCCGCTGCAGTGGGGTCGAGTGAGGGTGAACTGTAAGGCTCAGGGAAAGACCACGTGAAGACTACATCAGACAAATCCTCGTCTGAGTCCTCCTCACTTCCCACTTGCTGCGCCTGTGTCAAATGTGCTTTGCTGTTTTTGTTATTGTGTCTTTTCTTTGTTTTTGTCACAGTTACCATTTTGTTTTCATCAGCAGTGAGTGGAAGGAAATCACAGGGCAACAACATGTTCCTGTGCAAAACCCTAGTTCTGCCTTTTCCATTCTCCGGCTCCACCTCAAATACAGGACTGTCTTCACCCTTTTGATGTTTTACGACATAGATGTTATTTTCCCAATAGGAGCGGATTTTGCCTGGCCCTCCCTTCTCAGTCACATTTCTTACAAGTACACGACTACCTATTTGAATTGGTGGACCGTAAACTTTTTTGTTGTACTGTGTTTTACCTCGATCAGCTGACTTAGCTGCATTCCTGGAGGCGACACTGTATGCCTCAATCATCCTTTGTCTCCATCTTTCAACATAATCCTGGTGGTCCTGAACTGTCCTCCTGCTCAATCCCAAACAGAAGATCCACAGGAAGCCTTGGTAATCTACCAAACAGTAAGAAAAATGGAGAGTAGCCTGTGGCCTCATTAGCAGTACAGTTGTAGGCATGTATGACTTTGGGAAGGTGGCTTTTCCAGTCCTTTTTTTGTTCCTCCGTGAGTGTTCTTAACATAGCAAGGAGAGTCCTGTTGAATCTTTCTGTTTGTCCATTCCCTTGAGGGTGATATGGGGTTGTGTGTGACCCCTTTACACCAGACAATTCTTTCAGGTGGTGCAACAGTCTGTTGTCAAACTCTCTCCCTAAATCATGGTGCAGTTTTTCAGGAAAGCCAAATCTAAGGCAAAAGTCATTAAACAGTCTATCAGCCACAGTCTTTGCTGATTTGTTAGTAGTTGCGTATGCCTGAGCAAAGCATGTATAATGGTCCATGACCACAAGAATATACTCGCAACCCCCTGTACAACGCTCCAGGTGCAGAAAGTCAACTGACACTAACTGAAATGGATGAGTAGTTTCAATGCTCTGCATCGGGGCACGTGCTTGTCTATTTGGTTTTCTTTTCTTTAGACACTCACAAACATTCATCACAAAGTGCTCGATGTCTCTTTGCATCTTTGGCCAGTAAAACCGGTCTCTAATAAGGTTTAGTGTCCTTTCTGAACCCAAGTGGCCCATTTGTTTGTGTAATTCATTTAAAACAAGAGGGTGATATACTGTAGGGAGAACCAGTTGATTTTTGTGCTGAGTTTTTCTAAACAACGTCCCATCCTCCCTGATCTTAAGCTTACTCCACTCTCTGGCCAACGCCTTGAACTCAGGGCCCTCCGTTTTAAGTTCATGTGCAACAGGTCTCTTGTTTTGCAGTATGTACTTGTACATTTGACCTATTACAGGGTCTTGCTGCTGGGCCGCACATATCTCTTCTCTGGGTAGTGGCTGAACAGTGTCCAACAGTCTCTCCGCCTCTGTTTGCTGCTGAAGAGCATTAAAGGAAACAGCGCTAAACATAGGAGCTTGTTCTGATTGCTGCACTAAGACGCCCTGCTGTGTGGCTGTTACAGCATCCTGACTAATGGCCCGTGTACAGTGGCTCATATAGTCCTCAAAAGCAACAGGCATCCTAGATAACCCGTCTGCGTCTACATTTGTTTTGCCGGGTCTGTATTTTATTGTAAAGTTGAAATCTGCTAATTCCGCTACCCAACGCTGACCTGAAGCGTTCAACTTTGCTGTTGTTAATACATAAGTGAGCGGGTTATTATCTGTATAAACCACAAATGATGGTGCATGAAATAAGTAATCTCTAAAGCGCTCGCAGATAGCCCACTTTAGTGCTAGAAACTCTAATTTACCCGCATGCATGTGGTAGTTTTTCTCTGGTGGTGTTAATGTTCTAGATCCATAGGCTATAACCCTCAATTTGCCATTGTTACGCTGATAGAGCACTGCTCCTAGCCCTGCTTGAGAAGCATCCGTATGTAACACAAATGGTTGATTGAAATCAGGATACCCTAGGATCGGAGGATTGGACAGTTTATCAACTAAGTAACACAAAACCTGATGGTGAGTCTCTGTCCATTTAACAGGGGCAGATGATGGCAACTGTCCTTGAGTGGGTTTGCTTTTCCCTTTTCTAGTTTTTTTCTGCGTCTTTAAGTCATGTGGTGTATTGGGAAATGTTGCTGGAGAGGCCAGCAGTTCATATAAGGGCTTGGCAATGCGTGAAAAGTCTTGTATATAAGACCTATAGTATGATAGAAAGCCCAATATTTGTCGCAACTCACGCACTGTGTTGGGATGTTTATCTTTCAGTGACAGTACAGGGGCGACCTCTGCTGGATCCATACTATGACCGTCTTTTGACACAATCCTTCCCAAAAATCTGACTTTAGGCTTGAACAGTTCACATTTCTTAGCAGTAAGTTTGACCCCATGTTTCTGGTACCTTTGTAATACTGCCCTCACGTGTTCAACATGGTCCTGGAAGGATTTACTGTGAACCAAATTATCATCAAGATAGGGTAGGCAAATGTCATCACGCAAGCCCCACAGACACTCTTCCATGCTTCTCTGAAATTCCGCCGGGGCAGAACTTAGTCCAAATGGAATTCTAACCCACTGGTACAAACCCCAGGGTGTGATGAATGCTGTGAGTGGCTGGCTCTCTTCATCCAAAAACCCCTGATGATAAGCCTTCCCCTGGTCCAGTACTGTAAACCAGGAGCTGCCAGTAAGGCTGTCCAGCATATCTTGTATCCTAGGAATAGGATGTCTGTCCGGCACTGACTTACGATTGAGTTCACGATAGTCTACGCAGAGTCTGAGCTCACCTGATTTTTTCCTTACACACACTATGGGGGAAGAATAGGGTGACTTAGATTTTGTGACCCACCCTCTGTTTATTAAGTCCTGCAGGTATGTTTTTACTTCCAGATGCAGTGGTTTTGGCACACTGATATAAGTCTTTTGGACTGGCGTCTGGTCTTTAAGAGAAATGTGCATGCGGAGGGTAGGAATGCAGCCAACATCATTTTCATCTCGAGCAAATGCTTTACACTCCTCCCGGAGCATTTCTCTCACTGCAGACTGTTGCTCATTGGTTAAATGTTTTAACTCTACAGGAGGGTCCCATGCCTCACTCATGACACTGGTGGGGGATGACGAGACTTTAACGTCAGCATCAGTTTCCACCTTATTGCGTTGTGTTATGCCCACAGGCTGTAGGGCTGCTGGGTATACTGCTTTTACACCTTCAATGTGTCCAAGAATAACACGAGGCTCTATCGTGATACTATGACCTGTGGTGTTAGTGACAGATACTGGGACAATGGATGAGTTGCCCCTCTTTACCTTAAACAGTACTTCTTGGATATGCAATCCTTCAGGTAAACTTGGGTTCACATTTGGGCAGAACAACATAGCAGTGCCCTCATCAGCCTGTATACGTGTGCGACAGCGAATGGTGGTAGCTTCATTTGGACTTAAGACAATTCTACCCCTTTTTGTCTTTACTTGTGTCTCTGTGTTAGCTGTTTGGTGTGCATGTATTAACTGCACAAAGGTCTTGGCAGACACCACATCAATGTCAAAAGCATTACTCACAATGTTAGCTGTACAGTCACTGTCTCTAGGACCTTGTTGTTTCAGTTGCTCATTAATCACTTCCTCTATCACATTAAATCCAATGATAGGGTCCTGAGCTACATTTGGGTCACTAGAGACCAGTACAGGCACTAGAAGGCTAGGACTGGAAACTTCAGCACCTGTAAGTTTAAACTCAACAGGCACCCACCCAATAAATGGTATTTCTGTGTGGTTTGCAGCCAGCCCGTTTAATGGTTCTGGCCCTAAAAGTTCATCTATCCCTCTGATAGTGGCGTGAGGTAAGTGCTCACTTCTCCAGCTGTCATTTATTACTGTAGCCTGTGCGCCTGTATCCCACAGTGCTGTAACTGGTACCTTATCAAAAGTGCACCTGACCATTTTACGTCTACCAATCAATTTAATAAGTTTTCTCCCTTGTTTATTTGAGAAAGTGTCTAACTTTCCTATGTGTGATGACCACCTCTTCCCCTCCTTCTCATCCAAGTAGTGCTCAAGTAGCCTCACTGCTGTACATGTGTGTTTGTGTTCCTGCCAATGGTATGTCTGACATGCTTTGGAACAATATGTGGCAGATGAGCAGCTTGCACATGTCTGGAGCGGTGCATCGTGTCGTTCCTCCAGTCGACAGTGATAGCAGCAGCGGGACTCCTGGTGTGGTGGCTGGGTCACTGCTGGTCCCGTGGCAGTGGCCCTCCGACGTTTCCCTGCAGCAGATGTGGAGCTCGGCATCCTCTGGAGATGTGACCAGATTGGCCACACCTGAAGCAGTGGGTGCAGTTGTCCCCCTCGCCGTTACTCTGGCAGGTCTTGCAGCCTCTCTTCCTCCGGGTGCCGGTGTTGTCTGCTGGCTTCCTGGTGGGCTGGGACTTTCTGGTGTTCAGGGAAGCAAGCATCATCTGTTTCACCTCTGCAACTTCAGCTTTTAGTTCTTTTACCAAGGCATGTACTTCAGGTGGGGCTCGAGCCATCTTAGAATTCTCCTTGGCTAGAGCTGCACCCTGCGCTGTGGTGGTCTGCGAGCTGCTGCGTGGCTCGTCCGGTGTTAGCAGCTCGTTAATCCTAGGTGTCTTGGTGTTGTTTCGCTTTAACTTGTTCAGCCTCTCTGCCTCAAGGTTGGCAGCTTCATTAAGTCTCTCAATCATTGCTTCATCAGTCACATCCGGGTTGTCAAGAAGTGGCTTAATCTGGAACTTAATGTTGTCATTTAGTAGGCCTGTACCCACTGACCTCAAGAACTTCCTCTTCACCAGGTCTGCACTGTAGTGCTCTCCTTGCTCTCCTTTGGATGCATATAGGAGCCTATCTTTAAGCTCAATGGCCCTGAATAGGAAGTCTTGGGGAGATTCTTTTGGGTCTTGAGAGATGTTAATCAGTTTTTGGTACAAGTCAGAGGTGTCATCTTCTCTGTAATGTCCTTTAAGAATTGTTTTTAACTGAGGGAGTGTTAAATCAGTCTTTATTTCCAGCATGTCTCGCAGTTTGAGCCCAGGACTGATGGCTCTTATCACTGCCTCAATCACTTCTGACTCACTGTGACCTTTACGGAGTCCGTGTTCCATTTGGTGGAGCAGGTTTGTGTAGGACAACCTGTCGCGCTGCCCGCCTTCACCTATTTGGCCGCAGATGCGAAACTCCCTGCGGATCGTCACTTCTGGAACTTTTGCTGGTGGTGGGTTTTGGGTCCAGACGGGTGCGGCGTCCGCCATTTTGAGTTTCTCCTCCAGCGCTCTGATTTCCCCCTGCAGCTCATCGCATTTGTCTCTAATGTCCGAACGGCGGGAAAAATCGCGCCACCCACTGGCATCGCCTATAGACCCAGTTACTCCCATAAACGATAAAAGTTCCCGTATAAACTGGACTGCATCGTCTGACGTGTAACCTTGCTCGACTTCGTCCAATTTATTTTCAATCACCTTCATAAGTGCTCTCCGGCTACTCTCCTTAATAGACTCATCTTCCTCTGTCGTGCTAACGTTAAGGCATTTCAGAAAGTTACAGACCTCCATTAGCTGATCCCAGTTTAGCTGGCACAGTGTGGCGGTAACTTTGTCCCTTAAGGTTTCTGACGCCATAGTTTGCAGTCACAAAATGATCCGCTTGTCAGTAGAATCCAGGTTCGCTGTTGGAGAGAGGTTTCTCTTTTAGCGGCGCGAAAGGCGCTGATGTTAGCCGCTAACTGTGCTAACAAAAACAGTCTTTTTTTCCGCTCAGTCTATAAAACCTTTCTCCTGGCTGGCTCGCCATGATATGTTGCAGCTGCGTCGCACAAATGAGCACTGGAGTTGCTTTTGAACCGAAGCTTTATTTTTAAAGCTAGAACATTTGTTAAACTCGCTTACAATGGCTCCTCACTTCTAGCGTGCCTCGGCTGCGGTCGTCAGACCCGAGTCACGTTCAAGGCTCACACGAGAAAACAGTACGTGTTTGAGACGTTCACAGGCTTTTGGTCGGCGCCGCGGACAATGAATCTGCTCGAAGAAACACTAATGGCGCCGCTTCTCTCTGGCTTCACCTGAAACAAGTTACTCTGCAGGTGTCAATTGCGGTGAGTTAGAGAGTGGCAGAGAGGTCGCGCTTTTGCATTCATGACACATACAAACGTCTGGAATCAACTGCACATGTCAGCCCTCTAATTAGTTCTAACACTAAATCGATGCAGCCTGCACCCGCTGCTGCCAAAACTTCGGCGTGAACAAGAGGATTAAATAAAGGGATTTTAAAAAGCGATATTTTAATGGATTTTAACTAATTTATCAATCGGATTTTACGACGTTGAGGTGATATTGCTGCTGTGCGGTGTGCTGCTTCCATTTAGGAGCGCTAATCCAACTGGACGTTTAGCTAGCTTGCTAGCTTGCTTGTTTTTAGCCGCCATGCCCACTGAGGAACAAATCTACCGCCTGAAAACAAATAAAACGATCGCTGACTTAAGGGAGGACATCAAGCGGCTTTCAGATGAACTCAGACAGAAAGACACCCTTCTCTCACAAGTTATGGATGTTGCCTTTAAACAATCACAACACATCACCTCCATCAATACACTTCCGGACACTGTTGTTTGGGACCCTATTTCCTGTCCCCGGCCTTCATCCAGCTCTACCCCTAACAACCGATCATCCTGGGTTGACGTGGTGGTCCGTGGGAGAAGAAAGAGCCTGGAAGGTATTAGCCTCTCCAACCGCTTCGCCGCCCTGTCGGACGAACTCTCGGCCCGTCCTGCTCCTCCTAAGCCTGAGACTCAGGATCCGAGCCCTGGACCCCAGACCGACAGCACCCAGGCAGCTCCCCTGGCCGGCTCGCTGGACCCGTCCCCACCACCGCGGGCCAGCGCCACCCAGACGACGCAGACCGGCGGACAGAGGCAGCGGGACCCAGCCCGGGCAGCGGCTTCCTCCTCTCGCCGCAGGCTGTTAAAGGAGGCTGTCATCAGGCGCTCTGGAGGGTTTTCTCGCTCTGATACAGCGGGGAGCCCCCCTGTGAGCTCGGCCAACACCGCAGTCGCTGGCCCTTCACTACAACGGTCCCCTGCTCTGCCCCGCGCCGTCGTCGCTGCCGCCGGCCTCGGGAGCTCTCAGCAGGACGCCACAGCCGCCCAGCATCCACCCCCCTCGCCTCCACTGTCTCTGTCCTCGGACTCATCGCTACATCCCGCTCCTCCGCCTCGGCCCCTGTTCTCACCCACAACACTTCTAGTTGGTGACTCCATAATACGGTACTGTAGATTTTTTAATGCCTCCACTTGCTGTTTTCCCGGAGCTACTGTGCGTACTTTGCTGGACAAACTACCGGGGCTGCTGCAGGCAGCGGCCCCCACTATCCACAGAGTGATTATTCACATAGGGACAAATGACACTGCACGTCGAGAGTCTGAAATCACTAAGTTGGAGTTTAGGAACCTTTTCGAGTTTTTATCAGCCTGTGGCAAGTCTGTTTTTATCTCTGGTCCAATTCCCACGCTGGGTCGTGGGGACGGTCGTTTTAGTAGGATTTTATCTCTCCACACATGGCTCCAGCACACCTCCTCTACATACAGTTTTGGTTTTATTGACAACTTTAATCTGTTCTGGACACGATCAGCCTTTTTCAGGTCAGATGGTCTCCACCTCAGTTCACTCGGTAACCGGTTTTTAACTCACAATATCATCCATGCCGTTCAGACTCATAGACAATATTGACTGGAAACCTCCTCTGCTCCCACATCTCTCCCTACCCCCTCACCAGTACCCCCCCAACCCAGCTCCCCATGTTGCCCTCTTCAACACAGGATCACTGTCATCACCAACCTTCGTCCTTACAGACAGTTCATCCCCAGAGAACTCTCTCTTCCCTGCCTTGTCGCTGTCCCTCTCTGCCCCTCTTCATCCCCTCCTCCCGGCCCCATTCCTGTAAACTTTGGACTTTTAAATATCAGGTCTATCAACAATAAAACATTTATTTGCCACGATTTTATTACTAGCAATTACTTGGACTTTTTAATTTTAACAGAGACCTGGCTAACTCAAGGTGACTGCACATCACTCATTGAAGCAACCCCCCCTGGCTACATATTCCTTCATCAACCAAGACTCTCCGGAAAGGGAGGGGGGGTTGCTGCTATTTTTAAAAGCAATTTTAAATGTACTCCTGGTCCCTACAGCCATTTTTCTTCATTTGAGCACCTGTGTTTTATCATGTCATGTAAAGAGCCTGTGTTTGTTTTAGTTGTTTATAGACCCCCGAAACCCAATAACGCTTTTTTTCATGAGTTCTCTGATCTGTTATCCCAGTGTATGGCCCTCTACAACAAAGTTTTGATCCTCGGTGATTTTAATATTCACGTCTGTTGCCCTTTTCAATCTTTTACCTCTGATTTTATTGAAATTATTGATTCTTTTAATTTAGCACAAGCAGTTCACTTTCCCACTCACTCAAAGGGCCATACACTGGACTTGGTTTTATCCTTTGGTCTCAGCCCGGGCAATTTTTCAACTAAGGATATCTGTGTGTCTGATCATAAAGCTGTTTTATTTAATGTTATTTTATGTCCACAGTCTGTTACTCAAGGTTTACCTTTCCACTCTCGTGTTTTTAACTCCTCTTCTGCATCTAGGTTTTCTGAACTTTTTACCTCAGCCTCCTCGACTGCTTTTAATACAGATTTTAGCCTGGTAGAGCTGGTCTCTTCTTTTTATCAAATCTCAAATTCTATTTTAAATATTGTTGCTCCTTTTAAAGAGAGAAAACCCAACATAATTTCCCAACCCTGGCTCAATGAACACACTCAATTGTTAAAGAGGGTCTGCAGGCAAAATGAAAGAAGATGGAAAAAGACCAGGCTAAATGTTTTTTATCTCTCATGGAAAGAAAGTCTTAAATCCTATCAACAAGCAGTCAAAGAAGCAAGGACAACTTTTTATTCTAATATTATTACAATAAATCAATCCAATCCTAGAGTTTTATTTAAGGTTTTAGATTCAATCACTAACCCGAAGCCCTGTCATTTTAAGGATGCATCCACAGAACTGTGTGAACTGTTTTTAAATCACTTTGTTAAAAAGGTCAACGACATAAGAAATCAAATAATTGCTCCGAGTCACACCATTACTGTAATAAGAGAATTTCCCAAGGGTTTTAATTGTTTTACTAATTTTACTCCTTTATCACTCCCCTCTTTAGCTGATGTTTTATTTCACATGAAAACAACCACGTGCAGTCTTGATGTCATACCCACCAAATTCCTCAAAGATGTTTTTAGTACAGTTGGGCCCAGCATTTTATCCATTATTAACCTGTCCTTGTCAGAAGGTGTTGTCCCTTCCTGTTTTAAACATGCTGTGGTCCAACCTCTTTTAAAAAAGCCTAACTTAAGCACCACTGATTTGAACAGTTTTAGACCGATCTCAAAGCTTCCCTTTTTATCCAAAGTTTTAGAGAAAGTCGTTTCTAATCAGATTTTAGGTTTTATAAATGATAATTACATCTTTGAGAAATTTCAGTCTGGTTTTAAAGCACTACACAGCACTGAAACAGCTCTCCTCAAAGTCTCTAATGACCTTCTTTTAGCCTCAGACAGAGGAGAGAGCATAATTTTAATCCTTTTAGATCTGAGTGCTGCGTTTGATACCGTTGATCACGCTATTTTAATTGATCGTCTTAGAACGTGGGTTGGCATCACAGACACTGCACTTGATTGGTTTTATTCTTATCTTTTAGACAGAACCTTTGCAGTCACCATTGGCAATTTTACGTCCTCCTCTGCCCCCATTGCCTGTGGTGTTCCGCAAGGTTCTATTTTAGGTCCCATTTTATTCTCTATTTATATGCTCCCCCTAGGACACGTTATAGCCCGCCATAACGTGTCCTTCCACTGTTATGCGGATGACACACAGATATACCTCCCGCTGAGACCAAGGGACACTGGAAGCCTAGCTGCTGTACTAGACTGTTTCAACGAAGTGAACAGTTGGATGGCACAAAACTTTCTACAACTCAACAGTTCAAAATCAGAAATTATCTTAATCAACCCTCCTCACTCCACCGCCCATATTGAAGACAGTCTAGGCCCTCTTTCCTCTAACATCACCCCCGCTGCCAGAAACTTAGGTGTTATATTCGATTCCAATTTAAATTTTCATCTTCACATCAAAAAAGTCACCCAGTCCTGTTTCCTTCAGCTCCGCACCATCAGTAAAATCAAACCAGTTCTCTCCCGGTCCGATTTGGAAAAAGTTATCAATGCTCTCATTTTTTCCAGACTCGACTACTGCAACTCTCTCCTCTCAGGTCTTGACAATAAATCCCTCTCTCGCCTCCAACTTGTTCAAAACGCAGCAGCTAGGCTTCTCTCTGGTTTTAACAGACACCAACACATTACCCCTGTTTTAGCCTCGCTGCATTGGCTCCCTGTGCGTTTTAGAATTGATTTTAAGATTTTACTGATTACTTTTAAAGCTCGTTTAGGTCTGGCACCCAGCTATATTGCTGAGTTGCTAACGCCCTACGAGCCTCCCCGCAGCCTTAGATCCTCAGGCAGGTCCCTTTTAGCTGTTCCAGGGTCGAGACTCAAGACAAAAGGTGACCGAGCTTTTTCGGTCCGAGCCCCTCGACTCTGGAACGACCTGCCTGAGAAGATAAGGCTGGCACCATCGGTGTCATCTTTTAAATCACTTCTTAAAACGCATTTTTATCGGCTGGCATTTTTATAACCTATTTATTTATTTATTTATTTTACTATGACTTTTTATTTTGGTACTTCTGTCTGGTTTATTGCACTCTTGCATGTGTCTTTTCTTTGTTGATTTTATTGTCTTACATTGCTGTGTGCTGTTCAGCACTTTGTAAACCTTGTTTTTTAAAAGTGCTATATAAATAAAGATTTATTATTATTATTATTATTACTTACAACTCGTAAACAGTAATATTGCCCAATGAAACACAACACCTTGTACAAAATTGTGTGGGGTGTCTGTGAACAAATAATATGATATAACAACAATTTATGAACAATCTATATGACCTGAACCTTGTCATGTCTCTCACATAATTATTTTTGTAATTTTATCCATTTATTTTGAAATTTTGCACAGCCTTAGGTTTGCTTTGGGGATATATTTCACTGCAAGTTGTATTTGTGTAACTGGTATGTGACAAAGAATAAATAAAAAAAGAAAAAGTTTGCTAATGTATCACTTATGATTTGCCCGGGTTTAGGCCGTGTGTGAATCAGTGAAGTTCTTAGATTATGACTCCTCACAAATTCATTTTGCGATATCACTTTTAATCATTGTTCTTATGATTCAGATATGTACTGATGTGTTTTGCTTAACACGAGTTACTGTGTTCTTTTTTAGTCATTTTTAGTGTAGAGCCAGTTCATGCTACGTTTACAGTTTTGCCTGTTACACTATAGACACGACAACAACAACAACAAAACGTGAAGCTTTTGTTACTAAAACCTTAAACACA
>CM036254.1:115991-163641 GCA_020698575.1 Bostrychus sinensis
TCTCCACAGACACACCTGTCCTCAGACACACCTGTCCACTCTCCTCAGACACACCTGTCCACAGACACACCTGTCCACTCTCCACAGACACACCTGTCCTCAGACACACCTGTACAGGTGAGTTGTAAAAACCAGACCCGCAGGAGAATGACATGAGTTTTATTGAGATCAGGACAGGTCTGTGTCTCAGAAACAGAAGTTTCCTCTGCAGTGGGCTCAGTTTGGCTGTGTGTCTGAAACAGGAAGAAAATGCACAACATGTTACACATCTTCACAGGTGTTACACATGTTCACAGGTGTTACACGTGTTCACAGATGTTACACGTGTTCACAGGTGTTACACATGTTCACAGGTGTTACACGTGTTCACAGATGTTACACGTGTTCACAGATGTTACACATCTTCACAGGTGTTACACGTGTTCACAGGTGTTACACGTGTTCACAGATGTTACACATCTTCACAGGTGTTACACGTGTTCACAGGTGTTACACGTGTTCACAGGTGTTACACGTGTGCACAGTTGTTACACGTGTTCACAGGTGTTACACGTGTTCACAGGTGTTACACGTGTTCACAGGTGTTACACATGTTACACGTGTTCACAGGTGTTACACGTGTTCACAGGTGTTACACATGTTACACGTGTTCACAGGTGTTACACGTGTTCACAGGTGTTACACGTGTTCACAGGTGTTACACGTGTTCACAGGTGTTACACATGTTCACAGATGTTACACGTGTTCACAGGTGTTACACGTGTTCACAGGTGTTACACATGTTCACAGATGTTACACGTGTTCACAGATGTTACACGTGTTCACAGATGTTACACATGTTCACAGATGTTACACGTGTTCACAGGTGTTACCCGTGTTCACAGGTGTTACCCGTGTTCACAGATGTTACACGTGTTCACAGGTGTTACACGTGTTCACAGGTGTTACACGTGTTCACAGGTGTTACACGTGTTCACAGATGTTACACGTGTTCACAGGTGTTACACGTGTTCACAGGTGTTACACATGTTACACGTGTTCACAGGTGTTACACGTGTTCACAGGTGTTACACGTGTTCACAGGTGTTACACATGTTACACGTGTTCACAGGTGTTACACATGTTACACGTGTTCACAGGTGTTACACGTGTTCACAGGTGTTACACGTCTTCACAGGTGTTACACGTGTTCACAGGTGTTACACGTGTTCACAGGTGTTACAGATGTTACAGATGTTCAGGTCTTACCGTAAACGTAAACCACAAAGTCAGTCTTGACCAACTCCAGTGCGAGGGACAGTTCTTCGTCTGTGGTGAAGGTGATCAGGTCGTTGTCTGCATCTGCAACACCACAGGTCTGTGTTAGCGCTGCGGCAGAGCGGTTAGTGCTGCGGTTAGCACTGCGGCAGAGCGGTTAGCGCAGCGGCAGAGCGGTTAGTGCTGCGGTTAGCACTGCAGCAGAGCGGTTAGCGCTGCGGCAGAGCGGTTAGAGCTGTGGTTAGCACTGCAGCAGAGCGGTTAGCGCTGCGGCAGAGCGGTTAGCGCTGCGGCAGAGCGGTTAGCGCTGCGGCAGAGCGGTTAGCGCTGCGGCAGAGCGGTTAGCACTGCGGTCAGCTCTGGCAGAGTGGTTAGCGCTTAGATCCTGCCGTCTGTTTGGGTCTGGCCACATGATTCACCAACGTTGCTCTAATATCATCTGAAATATTGGAGCAGGACATGGTGAACGAACCTCTTCACCATGTCCTGCTCCTCTCTCTCTGCCTCTGTGCTTGCAAAGTTCTCAAAATGGCTCGGCTGAGGCTGATTTGTGGTTGGCTGATTGGTGATCAGTTTTGTGAGTGTTTTCAGGTGTGTGTCTAGTGTTTTCAATCACCCAGTCGGATTTGTATTTTGTATAGATGTGTTTTCCCAATGGTACCCATGAGATTTCTTTTATGAACGAAGTGTCTTATGAAACAGTGTGTAGTGTGCAGGGCAAGTGTGCTGCAGATTTGCAACTGAAGTGCAAAACAGCGCTTTTGTCTAAGCTATGGTTACACTCCTGGTCCTGGTCCTGGTCTGGTCCTGGTCTGGTCCTGGTCTGGTCCTGGTCTGGTCCTGGTCCTGGTCTGGTCCTGGTCTGGTCCTGGTCTGGTCCTGGTCCTGGTACTGGTCCTGGTCTGGTCCTGGTCTGGTCCTGGTCCTGGTCCTGGTCCTGGTCCTGGTCTGGTCCTGGTCTGGTCCTGGTCCTGGTCCTGACTCTGGTCTGGTCCTGGTCTGGTCCTGGTCCTGGTCTGGTCTGGTCCTGGTCTGGTCCTGGTCTGGTCCTGGTCTGGTCCTGGTCCTGGTCTGGTCCTGGTCTGGTCCTGGTCCTGGTCTGGTCCTGGTCCTGGTCCTGGTCTGGTCCTGGTCTGGTCCTGGTCTGGTCCTGGTCCTGGTCTGGTCCTGGTCTGGTCCTGGTCCTGGTCCTGATCTGGTCCTAGTCCTGGTCAGGTCCTGGTCTGGTCCTGGTCTGGTCCTGGTCTGGTCCTGGTCCTGGTCCTGGTCTGGTCCTGGTCTGGTCCTGGTCTGGTCCTGGTCCTGGTCTGGTCCTGGTCCTGGTCTGGTCCAGGTCCTGGTCTGGTCCTGGTCTGGTCCTGGTCTGGTCCTGGTCTGGTCCTGGTCCTGGTCTGGTCCTGGTCTGGTCCTGGTCCTGGTCTGGTCCTGGTCTGGTCCAGGTCCTGGTCTGGTCCTGGTCTGGTCCTGGTCTGGTCCTGGTCTGGTCCTGGTCTGGTCCTGGTCCTGGTCTGGTCCTGGTCTGGTCCTGGTCTGGTCCTGGTCCTGGTCTGGTCCTGGTCTGGTCCTGGTCTGGTCCAGGTCCTGGTCTGGTCCTGGTCTGGTCCTGGTCTGGTCCTGGTCTGGTCCAGGTCCTGGTCTGGTCCTGGTCTGGTCCTGGTCTGGTCCTGGTCTGGTCCTGGTCCTGGTCCTGGTCTGGTCCTGGTCTGGTCCTGGTCCTGGTCCTGGTCTGGTCCAGGTCCTGGTCTGGTCCTGGTCTGGTCCTGGTCTGGTCCTGGTCTGGTCCTGGTCTGGTCCTGGTCCTGGTCTGGTCCTGGTCTGGTCCTGGTCTGGTCCTGGTCCTGGTCTGGTCCTGGTCTGGTCCTGGTCTGGTCCAGGTCCTGGTCTGGTCCTGGTCTGGTCCTGGTCTGGTCCTGGTCTGGTCCAGGTCCTGGTCTGGTCCTGGTCTGGTCCTGGTCTGGTCCTGGTCTGGTCCTGGTCCTGGTCCTGGTCTGGTCCTGGTCTGGTCCTGGTCCTGGTCCTGGTCTGGTCCTGGTCTGGTCCTGGTCCAGGTCCTGGTCTGGTCCTGGTCTGGTCCTGGTCTGGTCCTGGTCTGGTCCTGACCTGTGTGTGGAGATCTCTGGAGTGTCTCTGTTGTTGAAGGTTGAGGTGAAGCAGCTGTGGTCCTCAGCTCGAGGGCCTTTGATGGAACCGTTCCCCATCGTCCAGAGTCCGGCAGGGACCGCCGTGGACCAGATCCCACTAGGACTGGGTCAGGACCGGGACCCGGTTTTGGACCAGACCAAAAAACTCTTACAGCAAAAAACAAAAACAGTGTAAAAAAAAAATATCCAGGGAAGGCAGAAAAAGCAAAAGCAGTCTGGGACCAAAGACAGACCTGGACCTGGACCAAAGACAGACCTGGACCTGGACCAAAGACAGACCTGGACCTGGACCAAAGACAGACCTGGACCTGGACCAAAGACAGACCTGGACCTGGACCAAAGACAGACCTGGACCTGGACCAAAGACAGACCTGGACCTGGACCAAAGACAGACCTGGGTCTGGACCAGAGACAGACCTGGACCTGGACCAAAGACAGACCTGGGTCTGGACCAGAGACAGACCTGGACCTGGACCAAAGACAGACCTGGACCTGGACCAAAGACAGACCTGGACCTGGACCAAAGACAGACCTGGACCTGGACCAAAGACAGACCTGGACCTGGACCAAAGACAGACCTGGACCTGGACCAAAGACAGACCTGGACCTGGACCAAAGACAGACCTGGGTCTGGACCAGAGACAGACCTGGACCTGGACCAAAGACAGACCTGGACCTGGACCAAAGACAGACCTGGACCTGGACCAAAGACAGACCTGGGTCTGGACCAGAGACAGACCTGGACCTGGACCAAAGACAGACCTGGACCAAAGACAGACCTGGACCTGGACCAAAGACAGACCTGGACCTGGACCAAAGACAGACCTGGACCTGGATCAGAGACAGACCTGGACCTGGACCAAAGACAGACCTGGACCTGGACCAAAGACAGACCTGGACCTGGATCAGAGACAGACCTGGACCTGGACCAAAGACAGACCTGGACCTGGACCAAAGACAGACCTGGACCTGGATCAGAGACAGACCTGGACCTGGACCAGAGACAGACCGGGACCTGGATCAGAGACAGACCTGGACCTGGACCAAAGACAGACCTGGACCTGGACCAAAGACAGACCTGGGTCTGGACCAGAGACAGACCTGGACCTGGACCAAAGACAGACCTGGACCTGGACCAAAGACAGACCTGGACCTGGATCAGAGACAGACCTGGACCTGGACCAGAGACAGACCTGGACCTGGACCAAAGACAGACCTGGACCTGGATCAGAGACAGACCTGGACCTGGACCAGAGACAGACCTGGACCTGGACCAAAGACAGACCTGGACCTGGACCAAAGACAGACCTGGACCTGGACCAAAGACAGACCTGGGTCTGGACCAGAGACAGACCTGGACCTGGACCAAAGACAGACCTGGGTCTGGACCAGAGACAGACCTGGACCTGGACCAAAGACAGACCTGGACCTGGACCAAAGACAGACCTGGACCTGGATCAGAGACAGACCTGGACCTGGACCAGAGACAGACCTGGACCTGGACCAAAGACAGACCTGGACCTGGATCAGAGACAGACCTGGACCTGGACCAGAGACAGACCTGGACCTGGACCAAAGACAGACCTGGACCTGGATCAGAGACAGACCGGGACCTGGTCCTGCAGCTGCCGTCCTCGGGGAGAGACTGAGGCTGGAGCTGGGATCACCACAGAAACTCTCCCTGACCTTTCTTCCTCAGCTGAGACAGGAGCCAGGGCTGCAGGGCTGTGGCGCCTCCTGCTGGACACCGATGGACACTGCACTCTCTGACCTCAAACATCTCATGTTCAGGTTTTTTTCTGTTCATCCTAACTCTGTCCCTGAGCAGCTCTGTCCTTTTCTTCCATTTCTTGAGATGCTGCTGCAGATTATCTCTGTGTTAAATTACAAACTGCATCTAAAAATATTTAAAATGTAAAATTTTAAATTCAGATTTGCCTCCAGCGTTGTGTCAGGGTGAGTAGGAAAGTGCTTGAGGACCATCCTTTCTTCACTGGAGAGAAATGCTCTGAAGCTGCTTATTATCATTAATTTAAATTGTTTACTATATTTCAGTCCAGCTGTTTTATTTGATTTCTGGTTTTAGTCATAAATTGTGTTTTTAGTATGGTTTTATTCTGTCTATTTCTTATGCTTACACGGCTTACAACCTTCAAAGGAACAAAAAACAAGATAAAAAATGATACTGGAAAACTGGGAGGAAATTTTGGAGAAAAAAAAACAGAAAAAAAAGTAAAAACTGTGTTATTTCAGAAACATACAGCTTTTTGTAATTTATTTGTCTCATAAAAAAAACCAAGCTATTGCTCCTGACTGAGCAGCTGCAGCGCCTCCTGGAGCCTCCAGGGGGCGCTCATGTACACACCTCTTCTTCTTTCCTTTTGGCTTTCCCACAGCAAAATCATATTCCTCCCTTTGTCAGGGCTCGGTTAGGATTTCATGATTGATTTGTCAGGTTTTTATGCCAGATGCCCTTCCTGCTGCGGCGTTCATTTTACCAACTCTATCTTTGATATTTCAGCCACATTTAGCACAGTTTTGATAAATGAGTTGTGTTGTGTGCTCATATAAATAAATACATGGACTGTAATGAAGAATAAAGATTTGCGTTGCTTTGAAACTTCCCATGACCTGACTTCCTCAGAACCTCTCCACACAGCACATAAACAACTACACTTAAACATAAAAAACACATTTTTACTTTAATTTAAACACATCTCTAACAAAAAGCAGGGCTTTATTCAGCAGTAAATAATACACTGAACAAAAATATAAACGCAACACTTTTGCTTTTGCTCCCATTTTTCATGAGATGAACTCAAAGATCTGAAACTTTTTCTACATACACAAAATAACCATATCTCTCAAATATTGTTCACAAATCTGTCAAATCTGTGATAGTGAGCACTTCTCCTTTGCAGAGATAATCCCTCCCTCCTCACAGGTGTGCCATATCCAGATGCTGATGAGACAGCATGATTATTGCACAGGTGTGCCTCAGACTGGCCACAATAAAAGGCCACTCTGAAACATACAGTTTTGTTTTACTGGGGGGGTTTACTGGGAGGTCTGGGGACTCCAGTCAGTATCTGCTGTGACCACCATTGGCCTCATGCAGTGCAACACATCTCCTTCACACAGAGTTGATCAGGTTGTCGATTGTGGCCTGTGGAATGTTGGTCCACTCCTCTTCAATGGCTGTGCGAAGTTGCTGAATATTGGTAGGACCTGGAACACGCTGTCGTATTCGCCGATCCAGAGCAGAACATGCTCAATGGGTGACAATGTCTGGTGAGTATGCTGGCCATGCAAGAACTGGGATGTTTTCAGCTTCCAAGAATTGTGTACAGATCCTTGCAACATGGGGTCGTGCATTATCACGCTGCAACATGAGGTGATGTTGTTGGATGTATGGCACAACAATGGGCCTCAGGATCTCGTCACCATATCTGTTCATCTGTGTTCTTGGTCCATAACATACGCCTGCCCATACCATAACCCCACCGCCACCATGGGCCACTCCATCCACAACAGTGACATCAGAAAACCGCTCACCCACACGACGCCACACACGCTGTCTGCCATCTGCCCTGAAAAGTGTAAACCGGGATTCATCCGTGAAGAGAACACCTCTCCAACGTGCCAGGCGCCATCGCATGTGAGCATTTGCCCACTCAGGTCGGTTACGACGACGACCTGGAGTCAGGTGGAGACCCCGATAAGGACGACGAGCTGCAGATGAGCTTCCCTGAGACGGTTTCTGACAGTTTGTGCAGAAATTCTTTGGTTATGCAAAGCGATTGTTTCAGCAGCTGTGGCTGGTCTCAGACGATCTTGGAGGGGAACATGCTGGATGTGGAGGTCCTGGGCTGGTGTGGTTACACGTCGTCTGTGGTTGTGAGGCTGGTTGGATGTACTGCCAAATTCTCTGAAACGCCTTTGGAGACGGCTTATGGTAGAGAAATGAACATTCAAGTTCACGAGCCACAGCTCTGGTGGACATTCCTGCCATCAGCAGCCAATTGCACGCTCCCTCAAAACTTGTGACATCTGTGGCATTGTGCTGTGTGATTAAACTGCACATTTCAGAGTGGCCTTTTATTGTGGCCAGTCTGAGGCACACCTGTGCAATAATCATGCTGTCTCATCAGCATCTGGATATGGCACACCTGTGAGGAGGGATGGATTATCTCGGCAAAGGAGAAGTGCTCACTATCACAGATTTGACAGATTTGTGAACAATATTTGAGAGATATGGTTATTTTGTGTTTGTAGAAAAAGTTTCAGATCTTTGAGTTCATCTCATGAAAAATGGGAGCAAAAGCAAAAGTGTTGCGTTTATATTTTTGTTCAGTGTAAAAACAACAGCAACAGCTGAGCTTAAAACTCAAAAAACTTTATCATAAATATACAACCTAATAAAAAATAAATAAGTAACTGTAATGTTTAACTTTTATTTTTCAGGGCTGATCTGTTTCTTCTCTGTTTTTTTCAGCCCTGTTTTTGAAAAGATCCTTTCATAAAAAAGCGTCTCACAGATGGGAGCGGCTCTTTGTAGCGGCTCTTTGCAGCGGCTCTTTGCAGCGGCTCTTTGCAGCGGCTCTTTGCAGCGGCTCTTTGCAGCGGCTCTGTGTAGCGGCTCTTTGTAGCGGCTCTTTGCAGCGGCTCTTTGCAGCGGCTCTTTGCAGCGGCTCTTTGCAGCGGCTCTTTGCAGCGGCTCTTTGTAGCTGCTCTTTGCAGCGGCTCTTTGTAGCGGCTCTTTGCAGCGGCTCTTTGCAGCGGCTCTGTGTAGCGGCTCTTTGTAGCGGCTCTTTGTAGCGGCTCTTTGCAGCGGCTCTTTGCAGCGGCTCTTTGCAGCGGCTCTTTGCAGCGGCTCTTTGCAGCGGCTCTTTGCAGCGGCTCTTTGCAGCGGCTCTGTGTAGCGGCTCTTTGCAGCGGCTCTTTGCAGCGGCTCTTTGCAGCGGCTCTTTGCAGCGGCTCTTTGCAGCGGCTCTTTGCAGCGGCTCTTTGTAGCGGCTCTTTGCAGTGGCTCTTTGCAGCGGCTCTTTGTAGCGGCTCTTTGCAGCGGCTCTTTGCAGCGGCTCTTTGCAGCGGCTCGTCGCTGGATGTGTGAAGTTGAACAGAGCAGAGCAGGAAGTCAGACCTGGGACCAGTGAAGGAAACATCAAAATAAAAACCCATGCCCCGCCTCTCGCTCACATCGCTGTAAACATTTCCTCTGAACTGGAACAGGAGCGGACTCCAGTCAGAGGAAAGGATTCATTATGTTATCACATAAAATCATCTGAAGCTAAAGCTAAAGCTAAAGCTAAAGTTAAAGTTAAAGCTAAAGCTAAAGTTAAAGTTAAAGTTAAAGCTAAAGTTAAAGCTAAAGTTAAAGCTAAAGTTAAAGTTAAAGTTAAAGTTAAAGTTAAGAGAACCTGTCCCAGGTTCATGCTCTGTGAGTGAATCAGTAAAGTTCTTAGATTATGACTCCTCATGTGTTCATCCTGAGATTTCACTTTAATCCTTACATTCATGCTTCAGATATGAACTCATGAGTTTATCGTTAGTTACTGTACCAACAACAGAACAACTGTCCACAGAACAAGACAAGTCCAGGATGGACCTTAGTCATAAATTTGTCTTCCGTGTACTTTTGTTTTCCTATAAAAGCCTTGAGCCTTGAGCAGCAGCGCGCGGTGTCGTCCTCAGAGCCAGAGCTGCGTCAGCGCCGCGCTCCACACTGAGCTCTGTTTTAGATTGAGCTCGATATTTTGCTTTTTGCATTATTTTTGAATCCTGTTCATTTGTATTTTTGATCTGACTCCTACACTCACTGCAGAACCCAGCTCTGACTCCTGAAGTTACTGCAGAACCCAGCTCTGACTCCTGAAGTTACTGCAGAACCCAGCTCTGACTCCTGCACTCACTGCAGAACCCAGCTCTGACTCCTGAAGTTACTGCAGAACCCAGCTCTGACTCCTGAAGTCACTGCAGAACCCAGCTCTGACTCCTGAAGTCACTGCAGAACCCAGCTCTGACTCCTGAAGTTACTGCAGAACCCAGCTCTGACTCCTACACTCACTGCAGAACCCAGCTCTGACTCCTGAAGTTACTGCAGAACCCAGCTCTGACTCCTGAAGTCACTGCAGAACCCAGCTCTGACTCCTGAAGTCACTGCAGAACCCAGCTCTGACTCCTGAAGTTACTGCAGAACCCAGCTCTGACTCCTGAAGTCACTGCAGAACCCAGCTCTGACTCCTGAAGTCACTGCAGAACCCAGCTCTGACTCCTGAAGTTACTGCAGAACCCAGCTCTGACTCCTGAAGTCACTGCAGAACCCAGCTCTGACTCCTGAAGTTACTGCAGAACCCAGCTCTGACTCCTGAAATTACTGCAGAACCCAGCTCTGACTCCTGAAGTCACTGCAGAACCCAGCTCTGACTCCTGAAGTCACTGCAGAACCCAGCTCTGACTCCTGAACTCACTGCAGAACCCAGCTCTGACTCCTGAAGTTACTGCAGAACCCAGCTCTGACTCCTGCACTCACTGCAGAACCCAGCTCTGACTCCTGAAGTTACTGCAGAACCCAGCTCTGACTCCTGAAGTCACTGCAGAACCCAGCTCTGACTCCTGCACTCACTGCAGAACCCAGCTCTGACTCCTGAAGTTACTGCAGAACCCAGCTCTGACTCCTACACTCACTGCAGAACCCAGCTCTGACTCCTGAAGTTACTGCAGAACCCAGCTCTGACTCCTACACTCACTGCAGAACCCAGCTCTGACTCCTACACTCACTGTAGAACCCAGCTCTGACTCCTGAAGTCACTGCAGAACCCAGCTCTGACTCCTACACTCACTGTAGAACCCAGCTCTGACTCCTGAAGTTACTGCAGAACCCAGCTCTGACTCCTACACTCACTGTAGAACCCAGCTCTGACTCCTGAACTCACTGCAGAACCCAGCTCTGACTCCTGAAGTCACTGCAGAACCCAGCTCTGACTCCTACACTCACTGTAGAACCCAGTTCTGACTCCTGAAGTTACTGCAGAACCCAGCTCTGACTCCTGAACTCACTGCAGAACCCAGCTCTGACTCCTGCACTCACTGCAGAACCCAGCTCTGACTCCTGAAGTTACTGCAGAACCCAGCTCTGACTCCTGCACTCACTGCAGAACCCAGCTCTGACTCCTGAAGTTACTGCAGAACCCAGCTCTGACTCCTGAAGTCACTGCAGAACCCAGCTCTGACTCCTGAACTCACTGCAGAACCCAGCTCTGACTCCTGAGGTCACTGCAGAACCCAGCTCTGACTCCTGAAGTTACTGCAGAACCCAGCTCTGACTCCTGAAGTTACTGTAGAACCCAGCTCTGACTCCTGAACTCACTGCAGAACCCAGCTCTGACTCCTGAAGTCACTGCAGAACCCAGCTCTGACTCCTGAAGTTACTGCAGAACCCAGCTCTGACTCCTGAACTCACTGCAGAACCCAGCTCTGACTCCTGAGGTCACTGCAGAACCCAGCTCTGACTCCTGAAGTTACTGCAGAACCCAGCTCTGACTCCTACACTCACTGCAGAACCCAGCTCTGACTCCTGAAGTTACTGCAGAACCCAGCTCTGACTCCTGAAGTTACTGCAGAACCCAGCTCTGACTCCTGAAGTTACTGCAGAACCCAGCTCTGACTCCTGAAATCACTGCAAAACCCAGCTCTGACTCCTGAACTCACTGCAGAACCCAGCTCTGACTCCTGAAGTTACTGCAGAACCCAGCTCTGACTCCTGAAGTCACTGCAGAACCCAGCTCTGACTCCTACACTCACTGCAGAACCCAGCTCTGACTCCTGAAGTTACTGCAGAACCCAGCTCTGACTCCTGAAGTCACTGCAGAACCCAGCTCTGACTCCTGAAGTCACTGCAGAACCCAGCTCTGACTCCTGAAGTCACTGCAGAACCCAGCTCTGACTCCTGAACTCACTGCAGAACCCAGCTCTGACTCCTGAAGTTACTGCAGAACCCAGCTCTGACTCCTGAACTCACTGCAGAACCCAGCTCTGACTCCTGAGGTCGCTGCAGAACCCAGCTCTGACTCCTGAAGTTACTGCAGAACCCAGCTCTGACTCCTACACTCACTGCAGAACCCAGCTCTGACTCCTGAAGTTACTGCAGAACCCAGCTCTGACTCCTACACTCACTGCAGAACCCAGCTCTGACTCCTGAAGTTACTGCAGAACCCAGCTCTGACTCCTGAAGTCACTGCAGAACCCAGCTCTGACTCCTGAAGTCACTGCAGAACCCAGCTCTGACTCCTGAAGTCACTGCAGAACCCAGCTCTGACTCCTGAAGTTACTGCAGAACCCAGCTCTGACTCCTGAAGTCACTGCAGAACCCAGCTCTGACTCCTGAAGTTACTGCAGAACTCAGCTCTGACTCCTGAAGTTACTGCAGAACCCAGCTCTGACTCCTGAAGTTACTGCAGAACCCAGCTCTGACTCCTGAAGTTACTGCAGAACTCAGCTCTGACTCCTGAAGTTACTGCAGAACCCAGCTCTGACTCCTGAAGTCACTGCAGAACCCAGCTCTGACTCCTACACTCACTGCAGAACCCAGCTCTGACTCCTGAAGTTACTGCAGAACCCAGCTCTGACTCCTGAAGTCACTGCAGAACCCAGCTCTGACTCCTACACTCACTGCAGAACCCAGCTCTGACTCCTGAAGTTACTGCAGAACCCAGCTCTGACTCCTGAACTCACTGCAGAACCCAGCTCTGACTCCTGAAGTCACTGCAGAACCCAGCTCTGACTCCTGAAGTTACTGCAGAACCCAGCTCTGACTCCTACACTCACTGCAGAACCCAGCTCTGACTCCTGAAGTTACTGCAGAACCCAGCTCTGACTCCTGCACTCACTGCAGAACCCAGCTCTGACTCCTGAAGTCACTGCAGAACCCAGCTCTGACTCCTGAAGTTACTGCAGAACCCAGCTCTGACTCCTGAAGTCACTGCAGAACCCAGCTCTGACTCCTGAAGTTACTGCAGAACTCAGCTCTGACTCCTGAAGTTACTGCAGAACCCAGCTCTGACTCCTGAAGTTACTGCAGAACCCAGCTCTGACTCCTGAAGTTACTGCAGAACTCAGCTCTGACTCCTGAAGTTACTGCAGAACCCAGCTCTGACTCCTGAAGTCACTGCAGAACCCAGCTCTGACTCCTACACTCACTGCAGAACCCAGCTCTGACTCCTGAAGTTACTGCAGAACCCAGCTCTGACTCCTGAAGTCACTGCAGAACCCAGCTCTGACTCCTACACTCACTGCAGAACCCAGCTCTGACTCCTGAAGTTACTGCAGAACCCAGCTCTGACTCCTGAACTCACTGCAGAACCCAGCTCTGACTCCTGAAGTCACTGCAGAACCCAGCTCTGACTCCTGAAGTTACTGCAGAACCCAGCTCTGACTCCTACACTCACTGCAGAACCCAGCTCTGACTCCTGAAGTTACTGCAGAACCCAGCTCTGACTCCTGCACTCACTGCAGAACCCAGCTCTGACTCCTGAAGTCACTGCAGAACCCAGCTCTGACTCCTGAAGTCACTGCAGAACCCAGCTCTGACTCCTGAAGTCACTGCAGAACCCAGCTCTGACTCCTGAAGTCACTGCAGAACCCAGCTCTGACTCCTGAAGTCACTGCAGAACCCAGCGCAGAAACTAAAGTCAGGGAAATGATCTGCAGAGGAACAGGAGCCGGGGTTTGCTTCAGCACAGGACGTCCCACAGTAACTTTCTGTAGAGGAGACACGAGACAAACCCACTCTGTTCAAAATGGTTCTTTATTGTTAATCAGGTACATTTCAGTTCATAATAATAATAATAATAATAATAATAATAATAATAATAATAATAATAATAATAATAAAACTGTTCTGGAGTCTGTTTGGGCGACACACAGCTGCCTTCGGTGGATTATAAAAAGTACAAATCTGTCCTCGTTCATAAAAACACTTTACACCTCAGTTCAGGACGTCCTAACAAACTAATGTACAAACCTTAAATATATGTCCTCAAATACTGTAAAAATATATATATATATGTAAATATGTATACGTACAAAGATATGAGCATGCAACTGTGAATAATGCCCTAAAGATAATCTGAGAAACTCAAACAGAAAATAAACAGAAAAGAAAATAAACAGGGGCCGTTTACACAAAAACAACAGAACGTTTCTGTTTCTGTTCATTAGGTTTAAAAATATATCTGTGCACGTTTAGAATAAAGCTGAAAAGTGAAATTTATTGTTTGAAATATTTCACTTTGAACTGAACGACGAAAGAGTTTCACTCTGTCATCACTGCAGCCCACGTTACTCAGTAAATGAGAAATAAAATACTTACATTTACTGTGATTTAAAACAGAACATAAACGTCCTGTAAACGGCTCCTGGGTTCACAGAAGCTGGACGCTGTGGACCACAGACACATGTTCTACAGATGTTCCACTCTTCTCAGCAGTGTTTAGCTTTATTTATATCAGAAGTTATATTTTTATATTTAACGTCTCGTTCATAAAAAATTTTGTTCAGGGCTTGACACAAACTTTTTGTTCACTGGGCTCAGGTTCGTTAACGTCACAGCCACAGCTGAAATCCTGATCCATGAGCAGTCATTTATCATCAGGAAAAGGAAAATAAGTTTATTCAGAAACTCTGTATATTTTGCTATCATTTTTTTTTACATGTTTTTAATTAAAACCCTCTCTAGAGTTTTGTCTCTCCGCTCATGTTTTACTGTGGTTTTAAATGAAGTGGGTTTATGAGCACAGCGATCTAAAGTAAAACTAAATAAAGACAGATCCAAAGTGGAAATCTGTCCACATTTGTCCGGGCGGAGAGTTCATGTCCAACCCTGATCAAAAATCACATTAACTCTGTTTAAAGTTACACTGAATATTCTGTCCTTGTTTTCACAAAATGAATGTTTCCTGTGAAAAGTAAAGACCAGGACTCAGGTCCACAGCGTCCCACTCCACTCACGACAAATGCCCTTCGCTCACTTCTCCTCAGGAAAATCTGACCCAGTAAAGGTAGCTGCAGACAAATCCTAATACTCCAAATAAAAACAAACAAAACAATAAAACAATAAATACAAGATTCAGTGAAAGTTCCAAAAGAATATGTTCAAACAGAAATAACAAAATAAATCACCAGCGTCACAATAAAATGTTTTTGTGCAAAACAGAAAATCTGAGCAGAAAATACAACTGAGAACTGCAGCGGGGTCAGTCTGCCCCCACAGGACAGGGGTGGTACTGCAGTCTCTGCCCCCCACAGGACAGGGGTGGTACTGCAGTCTCTGCCCCCACAGGACAGGGGCGGTACTGCAGCCTCTGTCCCCCACAGGACAGGGGCGGTACTGCAGTCTCTGTCCCCCACAGGACAGGGGCGGTACTGCAGCCTCTGTCCCCCACAGGACAGTGGTGGTACTGCAGTCTCTGTCCCCCACAGGACAGGGGCGGTACTGCAGCCTCTGTCCCCCACAGGACAGGGGCGGTACTGCAGTCTCTGTCCCCCACAGGACAGGGGCGGTACTGCAGCCTCTGTCCCCCACAGGACAGGGGTGGTACTGCAGTCTCTGCCCCCACAGGACAGGGGTGGTACTGCAGTCTCTGCCCCCACAGGACAGGGGTGGTACTGCAGTCTCTGCCCCCACAGGACAGGGGCGGTACTGCAGTCTCTGCCCCCCACAGGACAGGGGTGGTACTGCAGTCTCTGCCCCCACAGGACAGGGGTGGTACTGCAGTCTCTGCCCCCACAGGACAGGGGCGGTACTGCAGTCTCTGTCCCCCAGAGGACAGCGGTGGTACTGCAGTCTCTGTCCCCCACAGGACAGGGGCGGTACTGCAGTCTCTGTCCCCCACAGGACAGGGGCGGTACTGCAGTCTCTGTCCCCACAGGACAGGGGTGGTACTGCAGTCTCTGCCCCCACAGGACAGGGGCGGTACTGCAGTCTCTGTCCCCCAGAGGACAGCGGTGGTACTGCAGTCTCTGTCCCCCACAGGACAGGGGCGGTACTGCAGTCTCTGTCCCCCACAGGACAGGGGCGGTACTGCAGTCTCTGCCCCCCACAGGACAGCGGTGGTACTGCAGGCACCGGGCGTATTGTGTGGAGATGAACTGATCTGTTTGGGCCAATGGCGTGGCAGTGCTGCCATGAGTGGGCGGGGTTTAGGTTTGCCAACAACAACAAACACTTTTTAGCGATACTTGTTAACAACGCGAGTTACACAGAGCCGATCGTCCTCTGTTGAGCTTTTAAACTCTTATTATATGCATTTTTTGAAAAGTCTATAGAAAATGTACTTTTGGCACCAGAGGGGGGCACTGTTGTGCTCCATTATACTGAAAGTCCCACCCCTTCCCAAACATTTTCAACAGAAACCATCAACTCTGTGCAAATGTTATCTGAATCTGGCTTTTGCCGGACGGCTTAAAGACAAAACCTTCGCCAGACGATGGCGCTGTCAAACAGAAACTCCCGATTCTGTTTTTTAGCCGTGTCCTTTGCCCTCGGCTCTGACCGTTCTGCGAGGGGCTCGTCCGACCTCACACTTTCCTGTTTCTGATTCTTTACTTTCTAAATAAAAGAGGACTTTCTACTTTTACTGACTTGTTTCTAAGACTGTGCAGTACCACGAGTGTCCACTGGGGACCTCACTTGCCTCGGGTTGTTTTGACGTTTACATAATACTGAACTTGTAAATACAGCGTTTATCTGGTTCTGACCCTCAGATGAAGTCCTGGCCCTCGCTGCAGTTCCCGAGTGCAAACACAGCACAGAGTCATTCACTGGTGACACAAGAAAATACTTTCAAACTCAAACACTGTCAAATAAACGTAACTCAAGAGAAATCAAATGGTTGTGAGCGGGTTTAGTTCAACGGCAGCGGTGTAACAAAAGGAATGATTCTGTCCACGTCGGACAAAGGAACGATGAAAACAAAACAAAGTCTAAAGGAAAACGTGACAGACGGTTACTGAAATAATCAAAATAAATGAGCCTCAGAAATGACCTTCATAGCTACACCGCAACTCCAGCTTTCTGAGACACAGCAGAACCAAATGTGTTCAAACTAAACGGTAACAGCGCCCCCTACAGGTCGACCTCTGTCAGTAAAACCAGAGTGAGTCAGAGTGTCTGAGTGTACACAGAGCTGCTGAGGGCCACGACTCTTTTCTGTAAATCTTTTCTGAAAACTTTGATTCTGTAAACGTCCTGTGCTGCGTTCGCACCGAACCTGAATCCTGCGTCAGAAAAGCGTCGCTCTCAGCTCGGTGGCCGCCGTGCGTCGCACGCTTCAGGCTTCGCTCGGTTCTCCTCCAAAGTGAGCTCAGACCTGAGTTTGTGTCAGGGGAGGAGGCGCAGAGAGGAGGAGCAGAGAGGAGGAGCAGAGGGGAGGAGCAGAGAGGAGGAGCAGAGAGGAGGAGCAGAGAGGAGGCGCAGAGAGGAGGAGTCTCTGCAGGAGAGGAGGAGCAGAGAGGAGGAGCAGAGAGGAGGAGCAGAGAGGAGGCGCAGAGAGGAGGAGTCTCTGCAGGAGAGGAGGAGCAGAGAGGAGGAGCAGAGAGGAGGAGCAGAGGGGAGGAGCAGAGAAGAGGAGCAGAGGGGAGGAGCAGAGAGGACGAGCAGAGGGGAGGAGCAGAGGGGAGGAGCAGAGGGGAGGAGCAGAGGGGAGGAGCAGAGAAGAGGAGCAGAGGGGAGGAGCAGAGAGGAGGAGCAGAGAGGAGGAGCAGAGGGGAGGAGCAGAGAAGAGGAGCAGAGGGGAGGAGCAGAGAGGACGAGCAGAGGGGAGGAGCAGAGAGGAGGAGCAGAGGGGAGGAGCAGAGGGGAGGAGCAGAGAAGAGGAGCAGAGGGGAGGAGCAGAGAGGAGGAGCAGAGGGGAGGAGCAGAGGGGAGGAGCAGAGAGGACGAGCAGAGGGGAGGAGCAGAGGGGAGGAGCAGAGGGGAGGAGCAGAGGGGAGGAGCAGAGAGGAGGAGCAGAGGGGAGGAGCAGAGAGGAGGAGCAGAGAGGAGGAGCAGAGAGGAGGAGCAGAGAGGAGGCGCAGAGAGGAGGAGTCTCTGCAGGAGAGGAGGAGCAGAGAGGAGGAGCAGAGAGGAGGAGCAGAGGGGAGGAGCAGAGAAGAGGAGCAGAGGGGAGGAGCAGAGAGGAGGAGCAGAGGGGAGGAGCAGAGGGGAGGAGCAGAGAGGAGGAGCAGAGGGGAGGAGTCTCTGCAGGAGAGGAGGCGCAGAGAGGAGGAGCAGAGAGGAGGAGCAGAGGGGAGGAGCAGAGGGGAGGAGCAGAGGGGAGGAGCAGAGGGGAGGAGCAGAGAGGAGGAGCAGAGGGGAGGAGCAGAGAGGAGGAGCAGAGAGGAGGAGCAGAGGGGAGGAGCAGAGAGGAGGAGCAGAGGGGAGGAGCAGAGGGGAGGAGCAGAGAGGAGGAGCAGAGGGGAGGAGCAGAGAGGAGGAGTCTCTGCAGGATCATGGCCACTGTCCCAGGGCTGACTCTGTCCCCGTGTCCCTGCGAGGACATGTCCCAGGACACTGCTGCTGTGTTTAATCTCTCAGCCCCCGCAACAGCGCTCTCTGGTGGTGTCAGTGAGTACAGCGCTCTCTGGTGGTTTCAGTGAGTACAGCGCTCTCTGGTGGTTTCAGTGAGTACAGCGCTCTCTGCTGGTGTCAGTGAGTACAGCGCTCTCTGCTGGTGTCAGTGAGTACAGCGCTCTCTGGTGGTTTCAGTGAGTACAGCGCTCTCTGGTGGTTTCAGTGACTACAGCGCTCTCTGGTGGTGTCAGTGAGTACAGCGCTCTCTGGTGGTTTCAGTGAGTACAGCGCTCTCTGCTGGTGTCAGTGAGTACAGCGCTCTCTGCTGGTGTCAGTGAGTACAGCGCTCTCTGGTGGTTTCAGTGAGTACAGCGCTCTCTGGTGGTGTCAGTGACTACAGCGCTCTCTGGTGGTGTCAGTGAGTACAGCGCTCTCTGGTGGTTTCAGTGACTACAGCGCTCTCTGGTGGTTTCAGTGAGTACAGCGCTCTCTGGTGGTGTCAGTGAGTACAGCGCTCTCTGGTGGTGTCAGTGAGTACAGCGCTCTCTGGTGGTTTCAGTGACTACAGCGCTCTCTGGTGGTTTCAGTGACTACAGCGCTCTCTGGTGGTGTCAGTGAGTACAGCGCTCTCTGGTGGTTTCAGTGACTACAGCGCTCTCTGGTGGTTTCAGTGACTACAGCGCTCTCTGGTGGTGTCAGTGAGTACAGCGCTCTCTGGTGGTTTCAGTGACTACAGCGCTCTCTGGTGGTGTCAGCTCAGTTCCTTTATATCTGGTTGTGTTTGTGTTTTTATAAACCGCAGCAGAGCTGTGGGCTGCAGCTTCTCTGAGTCCTCTGTGATGGATCTCTGCTCCCTCCCGCGTCTCTTCAGGAGCAGGATTCTGATTGGTTAACATGTCGCGAATATTCACCAAAGTTTTGATTTTTCAACTCGAGTGTGTCGCGCTGGGCGCTCGGTTCGCGCCGCAGGACGTCTGGACGTGTTTACATTGATATGACGTAAATCTGCTCCGATCACGTTCGGTGTGAACGCAGCGCTGTTTAAACTCAGGGACATTGTCTCTGTAGAACCCTGCAGGCCTCACAGGAACTGTTTGATAGGAACTATTACAGGAAAAACTGTCTCACTGTTGACAATGGAAATGTCGTAGCTCAGTCTCACCAGCTCTGAGTACAGTACAGTACTGTATATAACATCAGTACAGTATATAACATCAGTACAGTATATAACATCAGTACATGACATACGGCCACAGTACTCACCCCAGTACTCACTGCAGTGACACTGACAGAAAAGTACAACCTAAGCTAATAAAATACTGTTTACAGAAAATTGTAAAAGTTACAAAAATGGTACAAGAAAGTGTGACTGACCTATCTTTACAAAAAACAACAACACTCATTTACAAAATAAACACAGGAGACATTCTCAGTCACCAGGTCAAACGTAATGTAAAGATTAAAAAGAAGTTATCTACAAACTCCACACAGATGACTTTTGAACCTTTAGGCCACTGGACAAATGCAACAGAAGTTTACTTTCTTTATGCTAATATTGAAAACGTTGCATAGAGTTCGTTAGCTCGTCCGACGGCTGATCCCAGGGCTGGGAGAAAAATGGGATTAATTTGCGTTTTTAATTTTTGACAATGTCAAAAACAGCCCTATTGTAAAATTGAATTTAGCAGAAATTAGCATCCTCCAAGCACTGCATTGTGTTCTCTGGTGTGGCTAATGCTACTGCTAGCTCCAGAGCAGCTTCAATACTGACTGCGGAGACTCTGCAGACGCTAAAAACATCGATAATCACAGAGAAAGGAGTCATTTTACCTTAGCAACGCCTTCATTTAGATGTGGAAGTAGTTTGTTTAAAAGAAACGTGTGACGCAGCAGCAGCAGCGCTAACTTATGTGTCTTTGTTTTTATGCTAATTAGCCACAGCTCTGAACTTAGCTCTGTTCTCAGGTCTCCTGTTGTGGATAAATCATAACAGACCTGGTCTTTAGAAGCAGCGAGGGTTAACACTAAAAAACCTTTCTGTCACTGTTAGACTAATGCATTTGTTGCTGCCTTTTTTGTACAGACATTTAAAATATAATGCTAAAATAAAAATATATAACTCTGCAATAAACTCATTTAGAAATACTAAACCTACTTATGCCACAAGAGAAAAAAATCTATTAAAATTGTAAATCGGCTGAGGATGAAAAAGAAATCTAGATTTTATTTTTAGCTGTAGCGCCCCCAGCCTTCAATCTTTCATCTGTTTTTGTGCCACTTTAAATAATTTGTATATTTCTGAGCTGCAGCTAAAGCTAACGCACACGACACGGCTAAACGTTTGTCAGTGTTTTTTTAAACTAAATCAAGGCATGAAACTAACAGAGTTTACAATTTTAACTACGTTTAAATCCTAAAAAATGTCTGAAAGCTTGTTACGTGAATAAATGTCCTCCAAAACATCTTCTGTACACAAACCGACCGCCTTAAACACAAACCGACCGCCTTAAACACAAACCGACCGCCTTAAACACGTCTCAGTCTATTTACAAAACCTCTGTACATGTCTCTGTCTCTGATTCTACAATACCTACTTTTCAAAATAAAACTGTGTGCTTTTACTGAACACACTCCAGAAGAATCCCATGCACAGTGCAGGTTTCAGATCCGTCCAGAACCAGAACCAGAACCAGAACCAGAACCAGAACCAGAACCAGCAGCAGAAATAGAAACAGAAACAGAAACAGGCAGTGATCGGAGGAGGAATCATGGAAAAGTCTGGGAGCTGCTCTGTGGGGAGGAAAATCCATGCTGCACTCGGAGTCACACAGAGGTCACACAGAGGTCACACAGAGGTCACACAGAGGTCACACAGAGGGAACTACAACATGGCGTCTGTCCGTCACCGCCTAAAGCCCCAGGCGGTGAGTACTGGCCCTGCGTCCGGCCGCCGCGACAAACCCAGGTCCAGGGCTGGGCTAAAGTCTCCAGAGTCGTCCCAGAGAAAGAGTTCGGAGCTGGCTACTTCCTGGTTACTTCCTGGTTACTTCCTGGTTACTTCCTGGTTACTTCCTGGCCAGTTGGAACGGATGTTGGCCCTTGGGAGAGCACAGAGGAAAGTTAGGAGCCGAACTCACACGGACACGGAGCAGAGAGGAAAACATCTGTACTCAGGTAAATATCACTCATGTACACTCCAAATAAATCAGTTTCTCCATGACACATTATTCATCTTGATCTGAGCAGTTTTCACCAGATTGGATTTAATAAATTATTAGGTAACTTATTGCTATGATTATTTGACTTTTCAAGTTATTCCTATTTTTACTTATTTCAAGCAAAATTATCTGTCCATGGGGTAAATACTGTTACTTCAAAAGAATAGTACTGAAGTAGAAGTCAAAAGTAGTCAACAAAATATCACAGCACAAAGTACTTTAGAGCAGTGATTCTCAACTTGTGGGTCGGGACCCAAAAGTGGGTCGCAGAACTGTTTTCAGTGGGTCGCAGGCCTTTGTCAGGGCAAAAAAAGGAACGTTTTTTTTAAAATGAATCATCAATTTACACTCCTTAACAGTAGGTGGCAGTGTGGGACATATAGAATAAAATAATGTAAAAGAAACTCAACCAGAGCAAAAAATCTACTTCTATAATGTTACTGTTATACCTAAGGTTGAAGATCTTCTAATTTTCTTAAAATATTTCTTAATTATTTCAGGAAAATTAAAAGATATTGAAAAAATTAAGAGCTATTTCAAGAAATATCAATATCTTTTAATTTTCCTGAAATATCTCTTATTTTTTTCAATATCTTTTAATTTTCTTGAAATATCTCTTAATTATTTTCAATATCTTTTAATTTTCCTGAACTATCTCTTAATTTTTCTCAATATCTTTTAATTTTCTTGAAATAGCTCTTAATTTTTTTCAATATCTTTTAATTTTCCTGAAATATCTCTTAATTATTTTCAATATCTTTAAATTTTCCTGAAATATCTCTTAATTTTTTTCAATATCTTTTAATTTTCCTGAACTATCTTTTAATTTTTCTCAATATCTTTTAATTTTCTTGAAATAGCTCTTAATTTTTTTCAATATCTTTTAATTTTCCTGAAATATCTCTTATTTTTTTCAATATCTTTTAATTTTCTTGAAATATCTCTTAATTATTTTCAATATCTTTTAATTTTCCTGAACTATCTTTTAATTTTTCTCAATATCTTTTAATTTTCTTGAAATAGCTCTTAATTTTTTTCAATATCTTTTAATTTTCCTGAAATATCTCTTATTTTTTTCAATATCTTTTAATTTTCTTGAAATATCTCTTAATTATTTTCAATATCTTTTAATTTTCCTGAACTATCTCTTAATTTTTCTCAATATCTTTTAATTTTCTTGAAATAGCTCTTAATTTTTTTCAATATCTTTTAATTTTCCTGAAATATCTCTTATTTTTTTCAATATCTTTTAATTTTCTTGAAATATCTCTTAATTATTTTCAATATCTTTTAATTTTCCTGAACTATCTCTTAATTTTTCTCAATATCTTTTAATTTTCTTGAAATAGCTCTTAATTTTTTTCAATATCTTTTAATTTTCCTGAAATATCTCTTAATTTTTTCAATATCTTTTAATTTTCTTGAAATATCTCTTAATGTTTCTCAATATTGTTTTTATTTGGGTCAGGGCTTATCATTATTGAGTAACAGTGGGTCCCAAAGCCAGATCAGTTGAGAACCACTACTTCAGAGTAATCCCACTGCTGCGGTTCTACGGTAGAGTGTTGCTGCTGAGAACCGGCGGCGCGTACGCTAAAACACACCACCACTACTCCTCAAATCTACATTTGCAATATATTTCTCCTTTTACTTTGATAATGTTATTTCCAAAGGGGGGTAACTGTCAAACCAAACTGGCAACGCACGCAGCCCGGCGATGTTTCAACACCGGCGCACTGATGACCGCACGCGTCACTTTACGCTAACGCTGCTGGCGGCGTAACGACACGTGTATGGAGTCAATAAAGGGTCAGCTGTAACGTAAACGTAAAAGAGGTATTGTAAATTTAAGTTGTAAGTATCGTAAACATAAATCTAAAACTGTAAACGTAGCTAAAATCGTAAACAAAAAACATGATCATAAACGAAAGAAACAGATTGTGAACGTAAAACTTATGTTTACGCTACTTCTTTTCATTTATCACTTCACAAGTTACGATTACAACTCACAAGCTACAGTTACGATAAATTTATTTCTGACCCTGTTTGTAATGGAGGCGGGGTCAGTGCCCATTGGCTGGAGAGACAGGAAGTTGTCATCATTATACTGAGAGGGGGCGGGTTGTTTTGGGCCGAAGTCGCGTGGTTCCGAGTCACCGCAATGGGAGATAATCGTTCATCGTTGGAGGTATTTTATATTATTTACACGTTTTTCATCAGAGAGCGAGATCGGTTTCATTCATCAGTTAATAGCGATAAACATTTAATAACGCCACCTGCAGTTTTGTGCACTCGAGACGGGGGCGGGATGTTTTGGCCCGGTGTCGGGTAATGATGACAACTTCCTGTCTCTCCAGCCAATGGGCACTGACCCCGCCTCCATTACACACAGGGTCAGAAATAAATTTATCGTAAATGTAGCTTGTGAGTTGTAATCGTAACTTGTGAAGTGATAAATGAAAAGAAGTAGTGTAAACATAAGTTTTACGTTCACAATCTGTTTGCTTTCGTTTATGATCATGTTTTTTGTTTACAGTTTTACAGTTTACAGTTTTAGATTTATGTTTACGATACTTACAACTTAAGTTTACAATACCTCTTTTACGTTTACGTTACAGCTGACCCTTTATTGACTCCATACACGTGGCCCAAAAAGGATCATTTTTAATAAAAAGACAAAAACCCGATGGGCAGACAGCGCTGTGAGGAGGAAACGCGTTCTTGTTTTAAAGTAAATGTTTTGTGTTGTTTTTCTGAGCAGCTCTCAGCTTCACTGTGGCTCTTCTGTTTTAACGTGATGTTTTTACAGGACGAGCACTTCTCAGGTAACATCACCAACACCAGAGTCCTGTAAGAACATGAACACTCTCCTCTGTTTTTAAGGTTTTTATTAAAAAACTTTAAATATTCCGGAGTTTCCCGTTAAATCAGACGATAACGGCCGCCCACCAGAGTCCGTCCTCCAGAGTCCGTCCTCCAGAGTCTAAAACTGAACTGTGCTCCCATAAACAACTACTGAGGTACATCAATCTGAATATAAACAACTTAATATGAATTTAAATTGTAGTTAAAAGTGATATAATGTGGTGTTTACTGGAACATTATGACATAAACAAAACAAAACTAATAAAGTAAAATATGAACTAAAAGCTTTTCATTTTAATTGAAAAATGAAAAAAAAAGGTCTTAAAAATGTACCTCTCTGTACAAACTGGAGCTGATCTTTTACTGAAACCTCCTCCTTTTTACAAACTTTTATTATTCACCCCCCCCCAGGTTACTATGTTCCCACTACTACTACTACTACTACTACTACTACTACTACTACTACTACTACTACTGCTAGTGATTAACGGTTAATCGATAATCGTTTGTTAAGACGACGTCCCTTCCTGGCAGAGGTGGACTTCTGTCGCCGTTTTGCCACCGAGGTCAAAAATGCTTTTTCTCGTTTAGAAATTTCAGTTGATTTCAGTAAAAGTAGTTTGTGTTTGAGGAAGTGTTCTCAGAGATGCGTCGGGCCCAGCGTTCGTACGAGGAGCAGCAGTGGAATCAGTTTTTACTTTGTTCACATCTGCGTCAGTAACCTGCGTGGTATTATTTTGATGTAATACTACTTTTAATACGTTAACAGGAGTACAGATCATTTCTCTCACCTCTGTTTGTGTTCATGTTTAAATAACTCGACCTGAAAGCACAACATGCAACAATCCTGCCGTCCGTCGTCGATAACTTCTCCATCAAACAAACAGGCCAGGGTTTTTCCAGACTAAACTCTGTTGTTCCCTGATCTGAGCTGAGTGGATGCGTACCTCTCTGGTCTCTGTGCCCTGTGTGACCTTTGCCTGGGGAGCCATGCTAATGTGTTAGCATTTAGCTTTGCCAAGCTTATCCCTATGGAACCAAACGCTGCTCAAGTTAGAAGCAACCAAGCTCTTCCACGTTTTCCTGATTTAAATACGGTTACGCGAGTCGTTACATGACCCAAGTACAGTACTGCGGATAAAAATGGGAATTTTTTAGGAGTGAAGATATCACTGCGCCGACGCCGAAGTGCTCCTAAAGTGTTATTACGCCTTACATTATAGTACCCATTTTTATCCACTTAGAAAATTGCCACTTTTCATTTTTGTGTAGCTGTACTTGGGTCATGTAACGACTCACGTAACCGTATTTAAATCAGGAAAACGTGGAAGAGCTTGGTTGCTTCTAACTTGAGCCACATGCTCGGCAAAGCTAAATGCTAACACATTAGCGTGGCTCCCCAGGCAAAGGGCACAGAGACCAGAGAGGTGCGCATCAACTCAGCTCAGATCAGGGAACAACAGAGTTTAATCTGGAAAAATGATGGACTGTTCCTTCTACGTTAGTTTAACTGAGTTCCAACAAAAGCACATCAAATTCTTGCAACATTTAACTTCAGACTGCTTTTTTCCTGCCACTGTCGGGAAAATTGTGAGTTAAATGAACAAAAATAATTTAAACAGACGCTTTATTAGCAAACAGGTTTAGTTTAATAATAGTCAGTTTGAACAGCACACTTCAAACAAATATAAATCCATTATAACATCACTTTAGTAAATACAGGTCAGTAACAGTGCAGCAAAAGTTCATTTATCTGCCACAGAGTTCGGCAGAGCCGAGGTGAGACCGGGAACACCGCACAGAGACCACAGAGCAGCAGAGCAGGTCCGGTCCTTGGTCTTTTAAACGGTCGCTCCAGGAGTTAGCGTGTTAGCTTCAGGGGTCGCTAACGGCTTTAGCTTTAACAAACGTACAGAGCAGCAGCGTGCCGTACGCAGGGTGACCATAAATCTGGGATTCATGTCCAGTTAAACGCAGACTGTACATAAACATCTGGGTCATTTTAACAATATTTTTAATCAAAACTGTAAAACAGAAGGTAGCTGACATTAAAATGGCTAACGTCCAGAACATGTCCTTAACATGATATCACCTAAAGGATCATATTTAAGGAGATTAAGGAAATTTAAGACAACAGGGAAATGAATTCCTTACATAAATATAGTGTTTTTTTACACATTATTCAAGAATGTGTTTGTTCACATGTTCATAGCCAAAAAATGTTGTTTTATTTCAGCTTTATAAAAATAGAAAAATCACTGTTTATGTCAACATTATGAACACAATTAATTAGTTTAAAAGCTGCCATGTTTCTGTACATTTTACAGATTATTTTCCAGTTCAGCTTTAGCAGTGGTTTCTGGAAAACCTCAGGCCTGGCTACAGTCTGCTCTGATTAAACAGCACTTTCTTATTCTCAGAAAGAGATAAATGTCCCAGTTTGGAGAAGTATGGTCACCCTACGACAGGACCACACTGGAGTTAGCTTCTGTTCACAGAGAAACTGATTTATCCACGTTCCACCTCAGGAAGCACGGCCCAGGTTTGCTCTGAGCTGCTGAGAACATCCTCGCTGCTTCATTTCATCGTTTATCGAGGAGGCCACGACCGGGAAAAATGATTCAGGACGAGACAAACGACGGTGCTCAGTGTCCCACTGTCCCACTGTCCCAGTGTCCCACTGTCCAACCCTGTCCTGTCCTGTCCAACCCTGTCCTGTCCTGCGCTGCAGAGGTGAGGACAGAGGACACGAGGAGAGGAGTAAGAGTCTGGGACACGAGAAGAACACCTGGATCTAACCAGATGTTGTTTACAGGTGTGGGACAGATAACTACAGCTCAGAGGTGCCCAACCACCGGGCAGCGGCCCAGAATCGGGCTGCGGGCCGCTCGGCACCGGGCCGCACAGGAAAATATAAATAATGTAATTTTTATTTTATTGCTATTTTTTAGTTTACTGTGATTTCCGTGTGTTTTACTTTGAAAAACTTCTGCTTCCACTTTTGTCATGCGTCGCTAATTTAGGCTAAGCCCAGCAAACCTGAGTAAGAAACTAGACCTGACCAAGAAGCAAGGGGCGGGACACGAGCCCAGGGTCCCACTGATTCTACTGCGGTGAGTCCTGTGAAGCCCAATTCACACTGAATCTGCTGCGTGTCCCGTACGACTCCCGCAAGAAACACACGCAATGCAAGTCACAGCGGCTGAGCTGCAGTTCGTCTCCGTGTCCCGCGCTCCGGCACAAACACGGATCAAGTTTATTTTTGCCGGACGCCGGATCCGTCAGGTGTAAAGTTGAACAGAGCAGAGCCAGACAGGAAGTCAGACCCGGCTCCAGTGAAGAGGAGCTGGTAAATTTCTAAATAAAAACACTGTGCGGCCTCTCGCTCACATCGCTGTAAACATTACGTCTGAACTGAGGTCACAGGTCACAGGTCACAGGTCACAGACGACAGCCGACAGCGTTAAACCTGAGGAAAGTGAAAGTATTTATGTACACAGCGTCCTTACTCAGGGGTGAAGTTTATATTTCTGTGACTTTTGGGCTTCAGCTGTGGTTAAATCGCCAAATAATCTCTAAATGAACAAGAGATCGTGGTCAGAGGCAAACGTGGCTTTCTCTGTGTACGTGGTTATTATAACTTCGTTAACAATAACTTGAGCATAAACTCGCTCCTCTCCTGTGAACTCGTGGTATTCACAGCTGGCTCTGGTCAGAGACGCGCCGCACTCGCTGTGAACCTGGCGTTACATTTATATTTCTGTTATATTCCTGTATTTGTTGAAATATTGGCCTAATAATTTGTCTGGGTGTGACCCCGCCCCTCGGTCTGCGCTGTACTGACCGCTGCTACAGAAAACTAAACTTATCTCCAGTTAGTTAACCTGGTAAAAAAGAAAATGATCTGTAATCTGTCTATGGATTTTATTTTTAGTTTTCTCTTGGCTATGTACGAAATGGATCAATAACACAACGATGGACTCTTCACTGTAAAGGTTATAAAGTCCAATTACCTAAACACAGAAAGAACTTGTTACCAATGCGTTTTGAGAAACCTCGCTTCCTCAGGACCGGCCAAGACTGGACTTATGTTCTCATAGTGGTTATGTGCTAACTACTTCTGCATTCGGCTAAAGGAATGATCCACTTCCGGTCACAGCGAGCAGCTTCAAAAAACATATTTATGTCTTAAACATCGCAAAATAAAATCACCAAACTAACGCTGCTCTGGACTAACACAGTTTTATCTTCAAACAAGGGTTTTAGCGTTTGTGTGTTAAATATTTCACTAATCGCTGAGTGCGGAGGCGGGATATTGTTGTGTAACTAAAGCCGTCTCCTGGAACACTTTATTTCAGCGAATATAAAACACACAGGAACATTTTACTAAAGTATGCGACCAAAAACAGCCACAGTGTGCACAAAAACATCTGAAAACGCCACAGAAGAGCTGTGAAAGTGGCTTCAAAACAACGGCTGTAGCCTCAGAGTAGAGATTAATAAATGCGTCAGTAAATACGTCAAAGTGCCTTAATAGGTGTATAATAAATGAAGACTGTGCTAAACTGGGCAGCTGTGTTGTTTGTGATTGAGTATCATGTATGTTAACTTGCTGCGTGCTTTATATCCACTGGAATAAAGTGCTCCGGGTGACGTAGTTAGAGCAAAACCACTGTTTGTTGACAGATTTACAGAAAGAAGCGCGTCCAATCTGTAAAAGTTCGTTCACCCTACGCAGTAACAGGACGACAGAAGAGTGGATTCAAACTACAGACCGAATTTACCAAAGGTGGAACGTGGATAACGTGAGTTTGGGCGTCAGACGAATCGTCACCGAGAACTAACTCCAGAGTCGTCCGTAAATGTTGAGCAGCAAAATCCCGTTCAGCCCAAACAGCTGTGTTCTCTTTAATAAGGCAAATTAAGACAAGACCTTTAAGACAGACAAAAGCCGTATTTACACAGGACAGAAGCTAGAGGTCGCTGTAGAACTAAACATGTAGTTCTCAAAATAAAATAAAAACATTTAGGTTTTAAATCGTCTGGAAATCTGGAACGGGACGGTCCTCACAGTGGACTCTCGGACAGAGACAGAATCTAAATCTGGGAAATCTATGGACGGCTGAGGATTTAAACAATAACATTTACTCAGGGACATTTCAAAAGGAAAAGGATTTATTAAAATGACGATGGTCGGAATTTAAGCTGCCAGCAGCCTCTTTAGGCCCTCAGACCATGTCTTTAACGTTGGAGCGACTTCAGTGCAAAATAAAGTACAGAGAAATAAACACAGGGGAATTTTAGCATCAATTCTTTAACGTCACTAAATTTTGGGGGCGTTTTTTAATTAAATTTCCCACGGTCATTCCTGTCCACTGAGAGGAGACCCCAACTTTCCATGACTTTCCAGAACTTTCCAGCCCCACGTCTCAGTGCAGCATGGTCCATAAATCTCCAGTAAAATAAGTTAATACTTCAGCACTTCTTCAGCACAAATGTCATGCACAGGTAGCTGCTTCGATATAACTCAGTACGCTTCTATAGGTATTAAAATAAACGTATGTACAGGAATCTGCCATATACTTTAAGCTTTATGTCTTTTTATTACTTTGGTGGATATCCGAGAAAGTACAAAAATAAATATCCTATGTACATCATCACACAAGCCATTCCGGAGTTAGGGTCACTGCAACGACAAGAGCAGAGCCGGAGTTAGAGCCGGAGTTAAACCGGGGCTGGGGACGAAGTCGGGGTTAAAACCACACACTTACTTTGTTCCAGCAGCCCGGGACCGGCAAACCGTCATCTCCCTGGAAACACAAGACTCACGTGAGAACGACACGGGACGGTCCCGCAGTCAGAGCATGCTCCGCGTTCGGATGAAGGGACGGGACAGTGGTCTGGACTTTCACTGAGTCCACAAACTTCTGGAGGTGAGGGACAAACGTCTCATACGACTGAAGCTTTTTTCATAAGACGCACTTTCTTTTTTCTTTGAGTTAAAGTCGGGTTCCCGCGAGGCATTAAAAGCATTAAGTCATTAAACTGATTTTGTGGAAATTAAGGCCTTAAATGTGTTTAAAAAGCATTACATTTGATTCCAACAGGCATTTAAAATGTAAAATAGTTTTGAAGTAAGATTGCAGACATTATTTGTTTTATTAGTGAATATAAATATGTAAATATGAATAATAATTTAACATTTTCGTAGCCTTCATGAGCGTGGTCGACAAACGGAAAGCAGCGACCAAATTACATCGTGTTTGACTTTCAACAAAACATTATTGTTGCTTTATGAGCTGTGTTTTACAAAACTTGCAAATAACTTTTGACAATTTAAGCTGCTGCTGTTGTCTGTTTCTGGCCCATCGCAAAATTATCGTTATCGTAATATCAGCAAACGCAATATCTGTATCGCAAGAATCTAAATATATCACAATAACTCTGTGGTCTCCATCTGACAGAGATTTACTCTGAAGAATCATTTTCCACCAGAGCCTTAAAAGAACATGTGACTAAATAAAAATGTTTAAAAAGTCCAGTTTTAGCGGGAATTTAATTAATTTAGTCCCAGCTTAGCCTTGTTTTATTCCTGGTTTAGTCTGAGTTAAGTTTGGATTTGTAAATACAGGAACTTACATTTTTGTGAAACGTAGTGAATTTAACTTACTACGTTCTAAAGTAGGTTCTATTTTCAAATATCGCAATAATATCGTTATCGCAGTTTTCAACATAGTTATGGAATATCGCAGGTTTTCTCCGTATCCTGCAGCTCTATTAAAAATGTTAAAAACGGCATTAAAAGCACTCAGACTCCTGGCATCTGGGTAAATGTACAAACATTTAAGATTCTGTGGTTTAACAGAGGCTCCGACCTCACAGCAAGTCCCGAGTTCAATTCCTGGAGCGGAGTTGGTGGAGTGTGTGGAGTTGGTGGAGTTTGTGGAGTTGGTGGAGTTGGTGGAGTTTGTGGAGTTGGTAGAGTTTGTGGAGTTTGTGGAGTTGGTGGAGTTTGTGGAGTTGGTGGAGTGTGTGGAGTTGGTGGAGTTTGTGGAGTTGGTGGAGTGTGTGGAGTTGGTGGAGTTTGTGGAGTTGGTGGAGTTTGTGGAGTTGGTGGAGTTGGTGGAGTTTGTGGAGTTTGTGGAGTTGGTGGAGTTTGTGGAGTTGGTGGAGTTTGTGGAGTTTGTGGAGTTGGTGGAGTGTGTGGAGTTGGTGGAGTGTGTGGAGTTGGTGGAGTTTGTGGAGTTGGTGGAGTGTGTGGAGTTGGTGGAGTGTGTGGAGTTGGTGGAGTTGGTGGAGTTTGTGGAGTTGGTGGAGTTTGTGGAGTTGGTGGAGTTTGTGGAGTTGGTGGAGTTGGTGGAGTTTGTGGAGTTGGTAGAGTTTGTGGAGTTTGTGGAGTTGGTGGAGTTTGTGGAGTTGGTGGAGTTGGTGGAGTTGGTGGAGTGTGTGGAGTTGGTGGAGTGTGTGGAGTTGGTGGAGTGTGTGGAGTTGGTGGAGTTTGTGGAGTTGGTGGAGTTGGTGGAGTTTGTGGAGTTGGTAGAGTTTGTGGAGTTTGTGGAGTTGGTGGAGTTGGTGGAGTTTGTGGAGTTGGTAGAGTTTGTGGAGTTTGTGGAGTGTGTGGAGTTGGTGGAGTTGGTGGAGTGTGTGGAGTTGGTGGAGTTTGTGGAGTGTGTGGAGTTGGTGGAGTGTGTGGAGTTGGTGGAGTGTGTGGAGTTGGTGGAGTTTGTGGAGTTGGTGGAGTGTGTGGAGTTGGTGGAGTTTGTGGAGTTGGTGGAGTTTGTGGAGTTGGTGGAGTTTGTGGAGTTGGTGGAGTTGGTGGAGTTTGTGGAGTTGGTAGAGTTTGTGGAGTTTGTGGAGTTGGTGGAGTTTGTGGAGTTGGTGGAGTTGGTGGAGTGTGTGGAGTTGGTGGAGTGTGTGGAGTTGGTGGAGTGTGTGGAGTTGGTGGAGTTTGTGGAGTTGGTGGAGTTGGTGGAGTTTGTGGAGTTGGTAGAGTTTGTGGAGTTTGTGGAGTTGGTGGAGTTGGTGGAGTTTGTGGAGTTGGTAGAGTTTGTGGAGTTTGTGGAGTGTGTGGAGTTGGTGGAGTTGGTGGAGTGTGTGGAGTTGGTGGAGTTTGTGGAGTGTGTGGAGTTGGTGGAGTTGGTGGAGTTGGTGGAGTTGGTAGAGTTTGTGGAGTTTGTGGAGTGTGTGGAGTTGGTGGAGTTGGTGGAGTGTGTGGAGTTGGTGGAGTTTGTGGAGTGTGTGGAGTTGGTGGAGTTTGTGGAGTTGGTGGAGTTTGTGGAGTTGGTGGAGTTTGTGGAGTTGGTGGAGTTTGTGGAGTTGGTGGAGTTGGTGGAGTTTGTGGAGTTTGTGGAGTTTGTGGAGTTGGTGGAGTTTGTGGAGTGTGTGGAGTTGGTGGAGTGTGTGGAGTGTGTGGAGTTGGTGGAGTTTGTGGAGTTGGTGGAGTGTGTGGAGTTGGTGGAGTGTGTGGAGTTGGTGGAGTGTGTGGAGTTGGTGGAGTGTGTGGAGTTGGTGGAGTTTGTGGAGTTTGTGGAGTTGGTGGAGTTTGTGGAGTTGGTGGAGTTTGTGGAGTTTGTGGAGTTTGTGGAGTGTGTGGAGTTGGTGGAGTTGGTGGAGTGTGTGGAGTGTGTGGAGTTTGTGGAGTTTGTGGAGTGTGTGGAGTGTGTGGAGTTGGTGGAGTTTGTGGAGTTGGTGGAGTGTGTGGAGTTGGTGGAGTGTGTGGAGTTGGTGGAGTGTGTGGAGTTGGTGGAGTGTGTGGAGTTGGTGGAGTTTGTGGAGTTTGTGGAGTTGGTGGAGTTTGTGGAGTTGGTGGAGTTTGTGGAGTTTGTGGAGTTGGTGGAGTTGGTGGAGTGTGTGGAGTTGGTGGAGTGTGTGGAGTTGGTGGAGTGTGTGGAGTTGGTGGAGTTTGTGGAGTTGGTGGAGTTGGTGGAGTTTGTGGAGTTGGTAGAGTTTGTGGAGTTTGTGGAGTTGGTGGAGTTGGTGGAGTTTGTGGAGTTGGTAGAGTTTGTGGAGTTTGTGGAGTGTGTGGAGTTGGTGGAGTTGGTGGAGTGTGTGGAGTTGGTGGAGTTTGTGGAGTGTGTGGAGTTGGTGGAGTTGGTGGAGTTGGTGGAGTTGGTAGAGTTTGTGGAGTTTGTGGAGTGTGTGGAGTTGGTGGAGTTGGTGGAGTGTGTGGAGTTGGTGGAGTTTGTGGAGTGTGTGGAGTTGGTGGAGTTTGTGGAGTTGGTGGAGTTTGTGGAGTTGGTGGAGTTTGTGGAGTTGGTGGAGTTTGTGGAGTTGGTGGAGTTGGTGGAGTTTGTGGAGTTTGTGGAGTTTGTGGAGTTGGTGGAGTTTGTGGAGTGTGTGGAGTTGGTGGAGTGTGTGGAGTGTGTGGAGTTGGTGGAGTTTGTGGAGTTGGTGGAGTGTGTGGAGTTGGTGGAGTGTGTGGAGTTGGTGGAGTGTGTGGAGTTGGTGGAGTGTGTGGAGTTGGTGGAGTTTGTGGAGTTTGTGGAGTTGGTGGAGTTTGTGGAGTTGGTGGAGTTTGTGGAGTTTGTGGAGTTTGTGGAGTGTGTGGAGTTGGTGGAGTTGGTGGAGTGTGTGGAGTGTGTGGAGTTTGTGGAGTTTGTGGAGTTTGTGGAGTTGGTGGAGTTGGTGGAGTGTGTGGAGTGTGTGGAGTTGGTGGAGTTGGTGGAGTTGGTGGAGTGTGTGGAGTTGGTGGAGTTTGTGGAGTTGGTGGAGTGTGTGGAGTTGGTGGAGTGTGTGGAGTTGGTGGAGTTGGTGGAGTGTGTGGAGTTGGTGGAGTTTGTGGAGTTGGTGGAGTTTGTGGAGTTTGTGGAGTTGGTGGAGTTTGTGGAGTTTGTGGAGTGTGTGGAGTTGGTGGAGTGTGTGGAGTTTGTGGAGTTTGTGGAGTTGGTGGAGTTTGTGGAGTTTGTGGAGTTTGTGGAGTTTGTGGAGTTGGTGGAGTTTGTGGAGTTGGTGGAGTTTGTGGAGTTTGTGGAGTTTGTGGAGTTGGTGGAGTTTGTGGAGTTGGTGGAGTTTGTGGAGTTTGTGGAGTTTGTGGAGTGTGTGGAGTTGGTGGAGTGTGTGGAGTTTGTGGAGTTTGTGGAGTTGGTGGAGTTGGTGGAGTTTGTGGAGTTTGTGGAGTGTGTGGAGTTTGTGGAGTTTGTGGAGTTGGTGGAGTTTGTGGAGTGTGTGGAGTTGGTGGAGTTTGTGGAGTTGGTGGAGTTTGTGGAGTTGGTGGAGTTTGTGGAGTTGGTGGAGTTTGTGGAGTTGGTGGAGTTGGTGGAGTTTGTGGAGTTTGTGGAGTTTGTGGAGTTGGTGGAGTTTGTGGAGTGTGTGGAGTTGGTGGAGTGTGTGGAGTGTGTGGAGTTGGTGGAGTTTGTGGAGTTGGTGGAGTGTGTGGAGTTGGTGGAGTGTGTGGAGTTGGTGGAGTGTGTGGAGTTGGTGGAGTGTGTGGAGTTGGTGGAGTTTGTGGAGTTTGTGGAGTTGGTGGAGTTTGTGGAGTTGGTGGAGTTTGTGGAGTTTGTGGAGTTTGTGGAGTGTGTGGAGTTGGTGGAGTTGGTGGAGTGTGTGGAGTGTGTGGAGTTTGTGGAGTTTGTGGAGTTTGTGGAGTTGGTGGAGTTGGTGGAGTGTGTGGAGTGTGTGGAGTTGGTGGAGTTGGTGGAGTTGGTGGAGTGTGTGGAGTTGGTGGAGTTTGTGGAGTTGGTGGAGTGTGTGGAGTTGGTGGAGTGTGTGGAGTTGGTGGAGTTGGTGGAGTGTGTGGAGTTGGTGGAGTTTGTGGAGTTGGTGGAGTTTGTGGAGTTTGTGGAGTTGGTGGAGTTTGTGGAGTTGGTGGAGTTTGTGGAGTTTGTGGAGTTTGTGGAGTGTGTGGAGTTGGTGGAGTTTGTGGAGTTTGTGGAGTTTGTGGAGTTTGTGGAGTTGGTGGAGTTTGTGGAGTTGGTGGAGTTTGTGGAGTTTGTGGAGTTTGTGGAGTTGGTGGAGTTTGTGGAGTTGGTGGAGTTTGTGGAGTTTGTGGAGTTTGTGGAGTGTGTGGAGTTGGTGGAGTGTGTGGAGTTTGTGGAGTTTGTGGAGTTGGTGGAGTTGGTGGAGTTTGTGGAGTTTGTGGAGTGTGTGGAGTTTGTGGAGTTTGTGGAGTTGGTGGAGTTTGTGGAGTTTGTGGAGTTTGTGGAGTGTGCGTGTTCTGCGACTGCTCTCTGTGGGTCAGGTCTGAACTGGCTCAGCGAGGTCAGGAGCCACAGGTGGAGGGACCTGGACTCTGTTTTTTCTGCTTGTGATGGCTTCAGATCTTTGTAATTAAAAGTAAAAAAAAGTTGGTTTCAGTAGTTAAAAACCAACAGATTTGGAAATTGTTGATATTTTGCATTTAAAGGCTGTTCTGTATCAGTCTGCAGGGACTTTACGGAGTATGTGGGTGAAATGTCTTGCCCAAGGACATCGTGCCAGACTTGGACCAACAACCCTCTGGATCAGAAGGAAACCTGCTTCACCTCCTGCTCCACTGTCGGCCCGTTTTAGGGAACGGTCACACATTTAAGAAACAGAAATGAAACGACCAGAACACGATTCCTGTCATAAGCTAATTCTGAGACTAAAAGCTTATGAAATATTTATATTCTAATGAAATACAGTGCAGAATATCGTTCTGCTGCTTTTAAACAGGTCAGTAACATAAACAGAATTGGGCATTGAACCAACAACCTCCAGAACCACTGACTCGTTCTTCTTCATACAAACAAATATGAAAAATACAAACATGCATTAAAAACACAGTTTTAATGTCTCTGGTCCACAGACTTACCTCAGGCCTGCTGATATTATTCTAGAGTTTAAAGTGGTGCCTACTGTAACAGGGTTCATGATATCAGCTCTGTGCTTTATTCCCAAATGAGATTAACTCTGGTGCTCGGGGTAAAGGTGAGATTAGTTCATGGCTGTGGTTAGTTTGGTTCATACAGGCTTCAGAAACATTTTTATTTTATTTTTTGAGCAGGAAGATATGAGACAAAGAATGGTTATGGGGGCATTGTGAGGTTTAATGGTGCTCTTGTATATTAAAGTTAAAATGTTTACATATGAAAGGCCTGGGACAGGGGAAGGGGCCCGGCTCTGACGTCCAGGCTCAGCCTGAGGAGACGCAGCTGAGCTCAGGTTCACACGCCCCTCTGATCTTCCACAGGAGATCATTCTCATCCTAAAAACCTGTGCTGAAGTCACAACCTTCTGCATGTTTCTAAAGCTTTTGTCCACTTCCAGAATGTCCCCCCAGAGGACAGGACCTCAGAGACTGTGGAGCGGTCCGCGGCGCTGCTGTTACCTCCTGAACACTGTCCTGTGTCCAAACTCAGGTGTCAGACTCTTTTAGATGTTTTATTAGAAAGTAGACGCCCTGGAAACATGGACTAACAGCAGTGTCCTCCAGGAGCGGCTCCGTCCCTCCAGGAGCGGCTCCGTCCCTCCAGGAGCGGCTCCGTCCCTCCAGGAGCGGCTCCGTCCCTCCAGGAGCGGCTCCGTCCCTCCAGGAGCGGCTCCGTCCCTTGGCTCCGTCCCTCCGGGAGCGGCTCCGTCCCTCCGGGAGCGGCTCTCTCCCTCTCTGAAGGCGTCTGCAGTGTGAGTACTCCGCTCGTTCGTCCCATTCACTTTTATTTCAGTGAAGACGTCTCAGACGTGTCCAGGTTCACAAACCCAGGACCCAGGGGTTTTCACTCACACTAAGGCTGGGTACTGTTCAGGTTTTTGATACCGGTGCCTGATAATTTCTCCTGACACCGATGATGAGCTCTGCAGCCCCCGGGACGTCCCCGCCCTGACCGCCCCCGGGACGTCCCCGCCCTGACCGCCCCCGGGACGTCCCCGCCCTGGCCGCCCCCGGGACGTCCCCGCCCTGGCCGCCCCCGGGACGTCCCCGCCCTGACCGCCCCCGGGACGTCCCCGCCCTGGCCGCCCCCGGGACGTCCCCGCCCTGGCCGCCCCCGGGACGTCCCCGCCCTGGCCGCCCCCGGGACGTCCCCGCCCTGACCGCCCCCGGGACGTCCCCGCCCTGGCCGCCCCCGGGACGTCCCCGCCCTGGCCGCCCCCGGGACGTCCCCGCCCTGGCCGCCCCCGGGACGTCCCCGCCCTGGCCGCCCCCGGGACGTCCCCGCCCTGACCGCCCCCGGGACGTCCCCGCCCTGGCCGCCCCCGGGACGTCCCCGCCCTGACCGCCCCGCCCCCGGGACGTCCCCGCCCTGACCGCCCGGATCTTAAAACTACAAAATCTTGTCTTTGGATCATTTTGAGTAGATTCTTTAGGTTCCTCTCCTCCTGAGTGAGTTTATGTTAGGTTCCTCTCCTCCTGAGTGAGTTTATGTTAGGTTCCTCTCCCTCTGAGTGAGTTTATGTTAGGTTCCTCTCCTCCTGAGTGAGTTTATGTTAGGTTCCTCTCCTCCTGAGTGAGATTGTGTTAGGTTCCTCTCCTCCTGAGTGAGTTTATGTTAGGTTCCTCTCCTCCTGAGTGAGTTCATGTTAGGTTCCTCTCCTCCTGAGTGAGTTTGCGTTAGGTTCCTCTCCTCCTGAGTGAATTTCTGTTAGGTTCCTCTCCTCCTGAGTAAGTTTATGTTAGGTTCCTCTCCTCCTGAGTGAGTTCATGTTAGGTTCCTCTCCTCCTGAGTGAGTTCGTGTTAGGTTCCTCTCCTCCTGAGTGAGTTTATGTTAGGTTCCTCTCCTCCTGAGTGAGTTTGCGTTAGGTTCCTCTCCTCCTGAGTGAGTTTGCGTTAGGTTCCTCTCCTCCTGAGTGAGTTTCTGTTAGGTTCCTCTCCTCCTGAGTGAGTTTATGTTAGGTTCCTCTCCTCCTGAGTGAGTTCATGTTAGGTTCCTCTCCTCCTGAGTGAGTTCGTGTTAGGTTCCTCTCCTCCTGAGTGAGTTTATGTTAGGTTCCTCTCCTCCTGAGTGAGTTTCTGTTAGGTTCCTCTCCTCCTGAGTGAGTTTATGTTAGGTTCCTCTCCCACTGAGTGAGTTTGCGTTAGGTTCCTCTCCTCCTGAGTGAGTTTCTGTTAGGTTCCTCTCCTCCTGAGTGAGTTTATGTTAGGTTCCTCTCCTCCTGAGTGAGTTCATGTTAGGTTCCTCTCCTCCTGAGTGAGTTCGTGTTAGGTTCCTCTCCTCCTGAGTGAGTTTATGTTAGGTTCCTCTCCTCCTGAGTGAGTTTCTGTTAGGTTCCTCTCCTCCTGAGTGAGTTTATGTTAGGTTCCTCTCCCACTGAGTGAGTTTGCGTTAGGTTCCTCTCCTCCTGAGTGAGTTTATGTTAGGTTCCTCTCCTCCTGAGTGAGTTTATGTTAGGTTCCTCTCCTCCTGAGTGAGATTGCGTTAGGTTCCTCTCCTCCTGAGTGAGTTTATGTTAGGTTCCTCTCCTCCTGAGTGAGTTTATGTTAGGTTCCTCTCCTCCTGAGTGAGTTTCTGTTAGGTTCCTCTCCTCCTGAGTGAGTTTATGTTAGGTTCCTCTCCTCCTGAGTGAGTTTATGTTAGGTTCCTCTCCTCCTGACTGACTTTCTGTTAGGTTCCTCTCCTCCTGAGTGAGTTTATGTTAGGTTCCTCTCCTCCTGAGTGAGTTTATGTTAGGTTCCTCTCCTCCTGAGTGAGTTTATGTTAGGTTCCTCTCCTCCTGAGTGAGTTTATGTTAGGTTCCTCTCCTCCTGAGTGAGTTTATGTTAGGTTCCTCTCCTCCTGAGTGAGTTTGCGTTAGGTTCCTCTCCTCCTGAGTGAGTTTCTGTTAGGTTCCTCTCATCCTGAGTAAGTTTATGTTAGGTTCCTCTCCTCCTGAGTGAGTTTGCGTTAGGTTCCTCTCCTCCTGAGTGAGTTTCTGTTAGGTTCCTCTCCTCCTGAGTGAGTTTATGTTAGGTTCCTCTCCTCCTGAGTGAGTTTGTGTTAGGTTCCTCTCCTCCTGAGTGAGTTTGTGTTAGGTTCCTCTCCTCCTGAGTGAGTTTATGTTAGGTTCCTCTCTTCCTGAGTGAGTTTGTGTTAGGTTCCTCTTTTCCTGAGTGAGTTTATGTTAGGTTCCTCTCCTCCTGAGTGAGTTTATGTTAGGTTCCTCTCCTCCTGAGTGAGTTTATGTTAGGTTCCTCTCCTCCTGAGTGAGTTTCTGTTAGGTTCCTCTCCTCCTGAGTGAGTTTATGTTAGGTTCCTCTCCTCCTGAGTGAGTTTATGTTAGGTTCCTCTCTTCCTGAGTGAGTTTGTGTTAGGTTCCTCTTTTCCTGAGTGAGTTTATGTTAGGTTCCTCTCCTCCTGAGTGAGTTTGCGTTAGGTTCCTCTCCTCCTGAGTGAGTTTGTGTTAGGTTCCTCTCCTCCTGAGTGAGTTTGTGTTAGGTTCCTCTCCTCCTGAGTGAGTTTATGTTAGGTTCCTCTCTTCCTGAGTGTGTATGTTAGGTTCCTCTCCTCCTGAGTGTGTATGTTAGGTTCCTCTCCTCCTGAGTGTGTATGTTAGGTTCCTCTCCTCCTGAGTGAGTTTATGTTAGGTTCCTCTCCTCCTGAGTGTGTATGTTAGGTTCCTCTCCTCCTGAGTGAGTTTATGTTAGGTTCCTCTCCTCCTGAGTGTGTATGTTAGGTTCCTCTCCTCCTGAGTGAGTTTATGTTAGGTTCCTCTCCTCCTGAGTGTGTATGTTAGGTTCCTCTCCTCCTGAGTGAGTTTGTGTTAGGTTCCTCTCCTCCTGAGTGAGTTTATGTTAGGTTCCTCTCCTCCTGAGTGAGTTTATGTTAGGTTCCTCTCCTCCTGAGTGAGTTTGCGTTAGGTTCCTCTCCTCCTGAGTGAGATTGTGTTAGGTTCCTCTCCTCCTGAGTGAGTTTATGTTAGGTTCCTCTCCCCCTGAGTGAGTTTGCGTTAGGTTCCTCTCCTCCTGAGTGAGTTTATGTTAGGTTCCTCTCCTCCTGAGTGTGTATGTTAGGTTCCTCTCCCCCTGAGTGAGTTTGCGTTAGGTTCCTCTCCTCCTGAGTGAGTTTATGTTAGGTTCCTCTCCTCCTGAGTGAGATTGCGTTAGGTTCCTCTCCTCTTGAGTGAGTTTCTGTTAGGTTCCTCTCCTCCTGAGTGAGTTTCTGTTAGGTTCCTCTCCTCCTGAGTGAGTTTATGTTAGGTTCCTCTCCTCCTGAGTGAGTTTGCGTTAGGTTCCTCTCTTCCTGAGTGAGTTTCTGTTAGGTTCCTCTCCTCCTGAGTGAGTTTCTGTTAGGTTCCTCTCCTCCTGAGTGAGTTTATGTTAGGTTCCTCTCCTCCTGAGTGAGATTGCGTTAGGTTCCTCTCCTCTTGAGTGAGTTTCTGTTAGGTTCCTCTCCTCCTGAGTGAGTTTCTGTTAGGTTCCTCTCCTCCTGAGTGAGTTTATGTTAGGTTCCTCTCCTCCTGAGTGAGTTTGCGTTAGGTTCCTCTCTTCCTGAGTGAGTTTCTGTTAGGTTCCTCTCCTCCTGAGTGAGTTTCTGTTAGGTTCCTCTCCTCCTGAGTGAGTTTATGTTAGGTTCCTCTCCCCCTGAGTGAGTTTATTTTAGGTTCCTCTCCTCCTGAGTGAGTTTCTGTTAGGTTCCTCTCCTCCTGAGTGAGTTTATGTTAGGTTCCTCTCCCACTGAGTGAGTTTGCGTTAGGTTCCTCTCCTCCTGAGTGAGATTGCGTTAGGTTCCTCTCCTCCTGAGTGAGTTTATGTTAGGTTCCTCTCCCCCTGAGTGAGTTTGCCTTAGGTTCCTCTCCTCCTGAGTGAGTTTATGTTAGGTTCCTCTCCCCCTGAGTGAGTTTGTGTTAGGTTCCTCTCCTCCTGAGTGAGTTTCTGTTAGGTTCCTCTCCTCCTGAGTGAGTTTATGTTAGGTTCCTCTCCTCCTGAGTGAGTTTCTGTTAGGTTCCTCTCCTCCTGAGGTAGTTTCTGTTAGGTTCCTCTCCTCCTGAGTGAGTTTATGTTAGGTTCCTCTCCTCCTGAGTGAGTTTATGTTAGGTTCCTCTCCTCCTGAGTGAGTTTCTGTTAGGTTCCTCTCCTCCTGAGGTAGTTTCTGTTAGGTTCCTCTCCTCCTGAGTGAGTTTCTGTTAGGTTCCTCTCCTCCTGAGTGAGTTTGTGTTAGGTTCCTCTCCTACTGAGTGAGTTTATGTTAGGTTTCTCTCCTCCTGAGTGAGTTTGTGTTAGGTTCCTCTCCTCCTGAGGTAGTTTCTGTTAGGTTCCTCTCCTCCTGAGGTAGTTTCTGTTAGGTTCCTCTCCTCCTGAGTGAGTTTATGTTAGGTTCCTCTCCCCCTGAGTGAGTTTATGTTAGGTTCCTCTCCTCCTGAGTGAGTTTCTGTTAGGTTCCTCTCCTCCTGAGTGAGTTTATGTTAGGTTCCTCTCCCACTGAGTGAGTTTGCGTTAGGTTCCTCTCCTCCTGAGTGAGATTGCGTTAGGTTCCTCTCCTCCTGAGTGAGTTTATGTTAGGTTCCTCTCCTCCTGAGTGAGTTTATGTTAGGTTCCTCTCCTCCTGAGTGAGTTTCTGTTAGGTTCCTCTCCTCCTGAGTGAGTTTATGTTAGGTTCCTCTCCTCATGAGTGAGTTTGTGTTAGGTTCCTCTCCCCCTGAGTGAGTTTGCGTTAGGTTCCTCTCCTCCTGAGTGAGTTTATGTTAGGTTCCTCTCCTCCTGAGGTAGTTTCTGTTAGGTTCCTCTCCTCCTGAGTGAGTTTATGTTAGGTTCCTCTCCTCCTGAGTGAGTTTGTGTTAGGTTCCTCTCCTCCTGAGTGAGTTTCTGTTAGGTTCCTCTCCTCCTGAGTGAGTTTCCGTTAGGTTCCTCTCCTCCTGAGGTAGTTTCTGTTAGGTTCCTCTCCTCCTGAGTGAGTTTCTGTTAGGTTCCTCTCCTCCTGAGGTAGTTTCTGTTAGGTTCCTCTCCTCCTGAGTGAGTTTGTGTTAGGTTCCTCTCCTCCTGAGTGAGTTTCTGTTAGGTTCCTCTCCTATTGAGGTAGTTTCTGTTAGGTTCCTCTCCTCCTGAGTGAGTTTATGTTAGGTTCCTCTCCCACTGAGTGAGATTGCGTTAGGTTCCTCTCCTCCTGAGTGAGTTTATGTTAGGTTCCTCTCCTCCTGAGTGAGTTTGCGTTAGGTTCCTCTCCTCCTGAGTGAGATTGCGTTAGGTTCCTCTCCTCCTGAGTGAGTTTATGTTAGGTTCCTCTCCCCCTGAGTGAGTTTGCGTTAGGTTCCTCTCCTCCTGAGTGAGTTTATGTTAGGTTCCTCTCCTCCTGAGTGAGTTTATGTTAGGTTCCTCTCCTCATGAGTGAGTTTGTGTTAGGTTCCTCTCCCCCTGAGTGAGTTTGCGTTAGGTTCCTCTCCTCCTGAGTGAGTTTATGTTAGGTTCCTCTCCTCCTGAGGTAGTTTCTGTTAGGTTCCTCTCCTCCTGAGTGAGTTTGTGTTAGGTTCCTCTCCTCCTGAGTGAGTTTCTGTTAGGTTCCTCTCCTCCTGAGGTAGTTTCTGTTAGGTTCCTCTCCTCCTGAGTGAGTTTGTGTTAGGTTCCTCTCCTCCTCAGTGAGTTTCTGTTAGGTTCCTCTCCTCCTGAGTGAGTTTATGTTAGGTTCCTCTCCTCCTGAGTGAGTTTCTGTTAGGTTCCTCTCCTCCTGAGTGAGTTTCCGTTAGGTTCCTCTCCTCCTGAGTGAGTTTTTGTTAGGTTCCTCTCCTCCTGAGGTAGTTTCTGTTAGGTTCCTCTCCTCCTGAGTGAGTTTCCGTTAGGTTCCTCTCCTCCTGAGTCAGTTTCCGTTAGGTTCCTCTCCTCCTGAGTGAGTTTATGTTAGGTTCCTCTCCTCCTGAGGTAGTTTCTGTTAAGTTCCTCTCCTCCTGAGTGAGTTTATGTTAGGTTCCTCTCCTCCCGAGTGAGTTTATGTTAGGTTCCTCTCCTCCTGAGTGAGTTTATGTTAGGTTCCTCTCCTCCTGAGTGAGTTTGCGTTAGGTTCCTCTCCTCCCGAGTGAGTTTATGTTAGGTTCCTCTCCTCCTGAGTGAGTTTGCGTTAGGTTCCTCTCCTCCCGAGTGAGTTTATGTTAGGTTCCTCTCCTCCTGAGTGAGTTTGCGTTAGTCTTTTTCTGTGAGAGTTGGCAGCTCTGACCCAGTTTCTGTTTGACTTTGTTCCTTTGTCTCCGCAGGTCTGCCTCTCCCCTTTCCCTCCCTCCACTCTGCTCTGTGGCCCGGCCTCTGTCCTTTCCTTATCTCCTTATTTGGGCCTGAGCCTCTGTCCTTTCCTTATGTCCTGATTTGGGCCTGAGCCTCTGTCCTTTCCTCCGGGGTTGCCCTCTGTCCCTCTCACAGCCTGTTCTAATCTCGTAGTCCTCCTCCTGAACTAAACTCTTCCATAATCCCTCCCTCTTCCCTCCTTTTAAACCATTTCTGCTAAAACCTTCAGTTTCCAGCCAGTGCTCTGCCTTCGCTGAGTAAAAGTGCATGCCTCAAGTTCAATCAAATTTAAAATCATCATCAGGATCTAGATAAATGTGTTTCCAACCACTGTTAGGATCTAAAACCTCTTTGTTTTTGTAAATAAACGTTTATACAAACAAAAACTACTCACAGTTCAATGTGGCTTAAATAAAAGCTTCAGAGTAATAGTAACAGCAGTGGTAGTAATAGTAGTAGTAGTAGCCCAACAGTACTAATAGTAGTAGAAACAGATGAGCTTTTTATGTAACTACATTTTTCTGTGTAAATTTTGACACGTGTCCGGAAACATCAGTGTCTGTTCAGCAGGTTGGGCACAGACAGAGACTCGGTGGGATTTTAAAAACATTTCAGCGTTAATGCTGTACATGACCCGAAACGTGTTGGCGTTTTCTAAAACTAAGCACTAGCCATAAAATAATAAAGTCTTTTTCATGTTTTTGAAAGCCCAGTCTCTGTACTCAGAGCGGTCCCCAACCTGAAGAGCACCAGGGTCAAACCTCTGTAACCTTCAGACTCCTGCAGCCAAGAGAAGTTTGTTCAAAATCTACAAATTCATCCAAATTCATTTAGCCACAGCCTGTGTACAGGGGAAAGTAAAATCCATAATCTTTTTTTTTTAATAATACAAATGAAAATTACAATGAAAACATAATCACAATGACCAGACAACAATAAAGACATTTAGACAATTACATGATACAAACCAAATCATTTTGGCACTACTCCATTTTACATAAAAAACAAGGGAAAAATAAATTTCCTTCCCAGTCATTTTTTTTAAAAGTGAACCTGGCCCACCACTTTTGGCAAATTGTTTTTTCTTTTTCTGTATCCATCAAATCCTTCTATTTTATGATATTGTTCCAGAAAATTCATGAAGAGAGACATAGTCAACAACTCTGCATTTCTGGCATTAAAAATAAATCTTTTACCTAAAAGAATAATCTGATTAATTAACTTATTACATTCAGTCCCTCCAATGAAACCTAGGACCACTGACAGGAAACACAATTTATAATTCAAATATATCGTATCACACATCATTTGTTGTACTTTCCCCAAAAAGCAGCGACCACATGACAAAACCAAAATAGATGATCTGTAGATTCTGATTCTGTAAAACAAAAACAGCATTTTTCTGAATCTACAAGCCCCAGATTTTAAGCATTTTGTTTGTAGGTAAAAAATGATAGATGCTTTTCTCGTCCATATTCCATATCCATCCATCCTTATACACAGGCCACAGGTCTGTGGCCTGGAGAGAGCTAACTTCACGTCACATGTATCTACTTTTAATCACAGTTATTCAAGTATTGGCTCCAAAAGAGACACGATAAGGTTTTATGAAGACACACAACATCAGATTAAAGTCTGAAAACCCATACTGTTCTTCAGAGCTGGACTGAGCACACGGCCGAGTGTTGTGCACTTGGTTTGTTTAGCAGGAAGTCCACATCAACACAACTCACTTAAGACACAAGTTACATCGACTGCACAGAAGTCTTATTTCAGTTGTTTAATGTTCCACAGCAGAGGCAGCTCGTGCTGAAGTACAACAGCACAGGAATCACTCAGATTTTCTTTCTACAGCACTTTACAACGACCAGAGTGCTTTACACAACAGTAAACAGTCCATGAACGCAACACAAGAACAGTCAATAAAACACGATTAATACAGAAAGTACAGATTTAAGATTAGTGATGTCCAAATAAAATCAAAAGTATTAATACTTTCTATACCTGTGGATTTAATTGCAGTATAGATACTAATCTGAAGTATCAATAGTAGTAATGTCATTATTCTAAACCAGTGGTTCCCAAAGTGGGGTCCGGGGCCCCCTGGGGGTCCGCGAAGGTACTGCAGGGGCCCCCAGAGGCTGTCTATATTTAGTACATAAAAAGAAATTGAGTTTGAAATGCACTGTAAAAAAACAATGCTGCAAAAACTCAAGGCAACAGGATCCATCAAGATTTTTGAGTTTTGGTGATCAACTCAAAATCTCAAGTTTTCAACAACTCATATTTTTTTACTCACCAAATTTAACGTTCATACGTCTAAAAACTTTATTTTTTCCAGCTCATCTTACAGCAACTGACTTCACTGTTCAGAAAAAGTATTATTGATAATAATAAAAACTAAATATACTACATTTAACAAAAGAATAACTTTTTCTGAACTCTGTAAGTTGGCTGTAAGATGAGTAAAAAAATAATGATAGAGAGAAAAACTTAAACATTAGAAAAGTTTTTAGACGTATGAACATCAAATTAAGTGAAAGTGTGGAAAACTTGAGATTTTGAGTTGGCCCCAAAAATCTTGAGAGATCCTTTGCCTTGAGTTACTGAGTTTTTTACAGTGAATTTGTTTAAAAATATAACTTTAAAACACTTTTTAGCCAATAGTCAGTGTCTTTTGTAATGTTTTTATAGAAATATATGGAGGAAAATAAAGTTTGGGATTGAGGGAAGTTGTATTGTTGGGGGCCGTGGAGGGCCGTGACTCTCCTGACTTTGGGAATGGCTGATCTAATACAAGACTGGGTATAGATTAATCAGAGGTGAGAAAGCTGGTATCTCACATCTCTGCTTAAGATAACTACTATTCCAAAATGTCCTTGCCTCAAAAACTTTAAAATGCTTCAGTGAAACTAAAGTCTAAACGCTGCACTGGCTGTGATCCTCCTCCTAACTCCCTCGTACTGACCTCTCACTAAATCCCCCTCACGATATCTTAAACACAAATCTGATAAAATACTGTAGGTCCTAGAGCTGCAGCGGACTCTGGAGGAGGACTAAAGACTGTTCATGGCTGTTGTTTCAGGGGGAGAGAGGGAAGAAGGGCAACAGGGGGGCCAAAGGGGAGAAGGGAGACCAAGGCGCGCCCGGATTAGATGCCCCCTGTCCTTTGGTATGTGTGAGGTCCGGTCTGCAGCTGCCGGAGGCACGAGGAACACGGGAAACCGTGAACACAAAGTGAAGGGCGTACGGTGGAGGGCTTCCTCGTGGCTCCAGGCGGTTCTAATCCAACTCAGGACGGTCTGGTCGAAGTCTGAAACACTTTAGAGGGCAACAGAAGACAGATATTACAATCGGAGCTTACTGTTTCTATGAGATTCCTAAAACAGGCCAAATCAAAAGCATTTTGGGAGTAAATTCTGTTTATTTGAGTCAAGTTTTACTAAAAGGACTTCAGACCAGAACTCCTGAGACACTTTTCTTCCAGGAAAGAGACTGACAGGAACCAGGGAGACTCTGTGGGGAACTGAGGTCTGAGGTAAAGAACCGGAGCGCCCCACAGTGAGTCTGGTTCCTGTCAGTCCCGGTCCGGCTGCATGTGGAGTCCAGACCGGCGGCGCTCAGAGACACACCTCCACACGCTCAGGGAGGAGGTGTGGAGGAGGAGGAGGTCCCGCGGGACTCAGACCAACGCTGTGGCCCTCGGTGTTGCAGGGTTTCCGGGGATTTAAAGGAGAGAAAGGGGAGCCGGGTTTGCCAGGCCTGGACGGGCTGGATGCCCCCTGCGCTGTGGTACGGCGCTCGCACTACATCTCCCAGCATGCACCTCTTTAACCGTGACCAAACATCTCACAGTCTGCATGGATTTGTCTTTAGTCTAGACCTGAACCAGAAACAAACTAACACAACTGGGTTAGAACAGAACCAAATGACAAAACTAAACCTGGACTAAAACCAGTTCCAGATTTCCAGGTTGGTCCAGTTTTTACTCCGGGACAGGGGGAGGCTCTCAGCTGAACATCGAGTCACAGGAAAAGTATCAGGACACAGAAGACGTCTCGGCCGAGGGACTAAAGGGACATCTGCACTGGAGCGTACGGGCCGGGCCAGGTCGGAGGTGTTTCCACTTCCCAAAGCCCAAAGCAGAGACCAAACTGAGCAAACGTCTCTGTCCATGACTGTCCAGACAGGAGGAAGGAGTGGGCGGAGCTTATGTCCCAGAGGACACCCAGGGACCTGAGAGGTCTGGGACAGGACATTCCTGTTAGTTAGGGATATGTTTGCAGTTAAAAGTTAAAATACTGCTGGGATCAAAAATATATTTATTTATTTAATATATTTTTAATTAATTTTTTATTTTATTTTTATTTAAGCATTCTTTAACCAGGAAAGTCCCATTGAGATTCAAGGGAGTCCTGGCCAAGAGGCGTCAGCAACACAACCCACAGCATACAAAATACAATAAAAGAGAAATAAGAGTTAAAAACATAGAGATAAAAAAGACAGATTTAGAAGCAGTGACAGTGACTGCATCTCCAGGTTTTC